>JAUELE010232818.1:0-11942 GCA_031471655.1 Diodora aspera
GGGGGGTAGATCTTTTACAGGGGGGCTTAAATCCCAGACAAGGGAGCTGAAGACGCTCATTTGCCAAACACCAGATCGACATGGCTACTGCAGAGAAGATATCGATCCTCCAGTAGTGGGATTCCAAACAGGAAGATTTGATGCGGTGAAATCCGCGAGCCGCTGCGGTCATTAACCAACAACGAGATATCAGGACCAGATAGAGCAACAGATCTGGGCCTCTCCAGTCCGATCAAAAATATTTCAAATTCAATGTTTCTAATGTGCAATACCTTCAATACATAAACGCTAGAAAAAGATAAGATAGTATAATGTCTATTTCACATAACCCGGTTAAAACGTCTAGAGGCCAAACGTGAATGTAACAGCTGTCTGGACTTCCCCTTCACCTCGCAGATGCTCGGTTTTTCTGCATCACTAGACGCTCGAAGGAAGCACTGTGTACATAAATAACACCGCACCCATACAGAAGAACTGGGGATGCACTCAGATGCTATAAATAGCCAATTCCTTTGAAAAGATCTTTGAAAAGATCGATTATATTTTAGCGTACAGCTTTAAGCTAAACATTCAGTTTTAGCACAAAAATGTGACTTTACTAGCTGTACATGTATTTTCACATGCCAATATCAGGTGAAGCCCGACTGAAGTGACGAACCGACGGTATCTTGAACAAACTGCAATATCAGAGTGACTTTGACAGCGCGATTTTTGATCGGCATTTGTAGTTCACGGGAAGATGTCTTATCGTCAAACTGTCACACGTTATCTATACTGACGTGCAAAAGAAAATACTAGTATACATGTACCAAGATTTGCAGATACTACTGAATACATTCACAAATGCGTTGTATATGCAAGAGATATCCCTTCAAGATTAGCAAGTTTTATCAAGGGCATGATGTCAATCAAATTACTCTCATTGAAATCCAATAATCCTTTTGACCAATAATAACATTAAGACGTGAAGGAAAAGAAATGAAATCATTTGGTATCGTTCCTTTTGCACGTCGGTATACTTCTTTACTCACAGGTCCTCTATTCTGATATTATTGACGGTATTCAATGAAACGTTGGATATTGTAAAATGTATTTTACCTCATCTGTTGCTACTACCTTGTCGGCAACGTAGCAGGAAGATGTGTCTCCATTCATTTCAAATACTTGCATGGTCTGTGAAGAAAACATGTTGGTTAGGAGAGAGTAGACATATCAGCTGTATACAGAGTGTTATACAGTAGACCCATCAGCTGTATACAGATTCTTATACTATATACCCATCAGCTGAAAACAGAGTCATATACGGTAGACCCATCAGCTGTATACAGAGTCTTATACTGTAGACCCATATCAGCTGTATACATAGTGTTTTTCAGTAAACACATCAGCTGTATACATAGTATTATACAGTAAAGCCAGCAGCTGCATACATAGTCGTATACAGTAGACCCATCAGCTGTGTACAGAGTCTTATACAGAAACCACGGCAAATAGTAAATGGACCAAACGAGCAGCAAGCTTTTTCAGCCCTCTCAGGTGCTGGCTGCTTTATCTTGCAAATGCCTTCAACATACGTACACTTAGTGCGTTGAAATGTACGTTCTATAAATACAATGTGTTTGGGAGAGCTAGAGATTAATTACTGAAGTATGTTTAAGATCATGAACAACTTTGTTATAATTATGCGCTTTCTAGGAAGCCGTTGCCCTGTTCAATGCCAGCGTATACCGGTGCACTCTCGAAATCTAGGATATTGAATTGATAAACATATAGTTTAGTTTATTATATAGAAAGGCCCCTCCCCAACTTCCTTAGTTGTTTTCTCTTATTTCTCTTTAAGCAAAATACCAGTAGTGGTTTACATTGTTGTGGATGGCGAATTTGAGTCATGTACAGGATTGAACCCAACCAATAATTAACAAAACACTTATATTTTAAGTATGTGTTTTTCCAGTTAAGATAAATAGCACGAACTGTTCACTGTTTGGCGGGTCCATATTAAAGTATGTCCATCAAGCCCTCCGGAATTATTCACAGACCTAAAATTAGAACAGAAAGACAGATATTTACCTTGTTCTCAAAGAACACAACGACTTCATCCGCGTCTCTTTTGACGGGGTTTTGGTCAACCTGTGGTAAACAAAGCCACAACAAAGCATGAAGAGATAATCAGAAATGAAGCTCAAGAAAGAAGACAAAATTTACATCGAAATAGTTACAAATACCGTCGCTATCTAATTAGGTAATGGGTTGATAAACTCGAAAATTAGAAGATGTATTTTGGTCTAAGTTGCATGAAGAAATAGTTTTCACGATTTAACTGAACTGAAAATTGGGCGATTTAATTTAATCTGATCTAAATCTTGCGTGCTTTTATAATAATGGCAATCTATGATCTGTTGCAATATCACAGCAGAAAGTTAACACACAGAATACAAGCCAATGATCAGTAACCCTTTCACCTCTCTGGACCGAGTCGTGTATTAATAAGTGGACTGTGGACCAGATAAATGCCATAAAAAAGAAACTTGAAATATAGGAATTATCCATTTTATTACATCCCAATATTTGCTCGCGAGAAGATCAAAATGCCGTCGCGGGCCGGATTTTGCCCAAGGGCTGTAGGTGGCCTAGTCCGGGTTCTGAACCCATAAAATACCACTCAAAATTAAACAAATTTTAACGTAAATAACTGATGAATAAGTTTCTCATTTTACTACTCACCACGTCCTGCCCAAAGCAGCTCAGAACTACCAAGGCTCCGATCAAAAATATCTGTAAAAATAAAAAATAATCTACTCATGCAATCATCGTTTCACAAACTTGTACAAATGATAGTGGCGACTTTAGGAGGGTGGTGGGGGTGACGGAAGTTTTGAGAACTTTATTCACATTAATGATCCAGAAAGTCCAACCCTATTCTTGTATACTTTAGGAAAAAGACTAGAATGCCTCCTCATCAATACATTATTGGTATGGAGGAAGCCTTTAAAAACGATATAAATACATACATGCTCTAAAATAGTTTGCAATTTATTAATTTAATTTTAACCCACATCCGTTGAAAGATTAGGCTTTCACAAGACCCGAAATGTGTGACTGTGTCACAGGTCCCTGCTATAAAAATTTCCCATTTCTCTGGATACACCTTCTCGAACTGCATCAGTACATTTCAGACTTAGTAATACTTAGTTTCCGCTAAATAACGTTCTGTTCAATTGTGATTCAATTAAGCACTCACAAGGACAAGTATCTCTCCTCAATTCAGACACAGTTTACTGCCAGCCAGAAACGATGACGTCGTATTAAATGCTACTTGATCCAATAAGGAAGTAGCTACTGTGTACTTTACTGAACCTAAATTTCCAATAGTGAAAGCCTGTTTATTTGTGTGGCGGGTGTGTACCTGTATATGTATATATATATAGGCGGATCTAGCAATGTGTGTTGGGGGGGGCGCCAACGAGCGAAGCAATGTTAGAAAAGAGGTGAGGTAAGATAATGTTTTATGTTGCAAGGGCAATAGTTCAACCTCAACGCAATGTGATCCTCCAAGTGCACAATTCATAATGAGATCGATAGAGGAAAAAACGAAAGTAAATATCACCATTTGAATTGCCTTGTACAACACGCATTGGGTTACTGGGCTCTATTCTTCCTAATTCACATTACGTGACACCCCAAAAGCCCCACGGGATAGAAAGGGAAAGATGGGGCTGAATACGAGTTCACCACGAAAATGCACCCCATTTGAAACTGAAATTGTTGCTCGACAATCCGCCATTTATTTTGCCAAATTTATGATTCTTAATGTCCACTTGTTTTTAGACATTTATATTCTCTCGATGAGACTTAAGAAGAACAAGAGTTATAGAGGTTTGTTCCCAAATGTGTCCATGTTCTAGTTTACATAATCAGACAAAGGGTGTCATAACACCAACGTCCAAAACCTTGTAAACTACAAGCAACATGTTAACTAGAGGACAAAGCGAATGCTCTATCACATTCCCCAGGCCAAAATGTGAACGTTCATTATCCTCTGAAGTCGGACAACACGGTATGAATCTGTAATTTTCAACCGTAAACACTATCAAACATACCCACCTTGAAAAGTGTTTCGTCCAATCTTGAACAAAACACCGTTCTGTCATGACCTGAGACTAAAATCTTAGCATGCTAGCAGACAATGATTTTACGGTTAAGACTGACATTGCATTGATTATCTATTTTGTACATTTACCAAGTAGACGTAGCGGTTCTTACAATGCAAACATACCTGCCAATTCTCTTGCATATGAAGGATATGTCACGCTCTTAAGACATGGATACACAATCACCCATACAAATAAAATTATTTTATTTAACAATTTAAGTGGGTTTCCCATATACTAGTCCTAAAACACAATTTTCTTTGGTCTGAAAGGTTTGGACTTCAGGATGGTCTGCGCCTAGCTCTGGACCACAGCATCTTACATTTTGCTAAACTTCTCATACAACAGGACAAGGCGTTGGTCTAAAAGCTATAAAGCAATGGTTCCCAGCTCGTTAAATAGCTCACACCTCTGGTGTGAACTGCAATAATGTTCACACACCCTAAAGAAAAATTTCATTTTCAAAAATGAAAAATCCTGAACATTTCAGTGGACCTTTGCACCATCTGAAACCCACCTCGAAACCCTCTGGGTGCAAGGATCACTGCCGGGAAAGCGTTTACATACCTTCATCATCTTCAAAGTTGCTTCTGGTAACGTCTTCTCGATACAAGATGCTGTGATACAACTCCAGCTGGCTGGCTTATATACACACTTTCAAAAAATCCCCTTCAGATCCTCAAGAAGACTTGACCAATCAGAATCCAGATGTTGCAATACTGGTTACCGGTGGAAATTTTCTTTAATGTTTATGTTTTCCTGGGGATATCTCAACATAGGTAAAATTATACCAAAAATAGTACCAACCCGGATGATGCCGGGAAGACGTATGGTTTTCGACAGGTAACCATCGACCATGTCCAAGGTGCAAAACGCTCTCACCGATAATGCCCAATTTCAATACTGAAAGGGTTAACATGAGCTTTAGCTTGGAAATGGGCAGTTAAATGATGTTGAACGAGTGGTTACGAGTCGAAAAGCCTGACCATACTGTGACAGCGCTGAATTTGCATCGGTGAGTGACATCAACAACTTGTGAATTTCAACTAGCAACTAGCAATTCGTGTTTAAAATATATCCATCGATATGTAACTTACAAAATGTCTAGCTTGAGTACATAGATTACTATAGATAAATTCATTCCTTGCAAAAATGCATTGTAGGTACAATTATTTTATCAAATACTTGATTGCTCTTATAGCTAATAAATTGACTTTTCATTCATTTTGGTTTTCAGTCATAATACAGATTGTATTAAGAGGCAGCAAACACGTCCATATGGTTCTACCACCCTGTGTTATTCAGAACTATACAGTCTTGTCGCATGGGATTCTTAAAATAAGTCTATCACAAGATAAGCAAGTCTAGGCTACAAATTGAACAATAAGGAGGTACGCAATAAAATATATAGTTTATGAAATAATTTTCAGCCTTAGAACTCTATTGTAGCTGGAGAACTGAGCACCGCACTAGGTTTGTCAGTTTATTTGCCTAGCTGAGCTTTGTCAGCACAAGATTTACGTGTAGTTTATATGCTGACGTGCAAAAGAAACGATACCAAGACTAGGAAAGTCAACTGAATAAAGTCACACATGCGTTATATATCGAAGAGATATCCCTTCAAGATTAGGACGTTTTATCAATGACACTCACTGAATTCAAAATCCAAGCATCCTTTTGATCAGCTATCATATAATGACACAAGGTAGCATAATTAAAACAATTGTTATCGTTTTTCTTGCACGTCAGTATAGTTACTTGTGGATATTTCATCTAACTGCTGCGAAAACCATAGCTATAAAAGTGTCATATTACGCTTATTCTAATACACATTTCCTCTGTTCTTTTTACACAATATACAGTTTTAGGTTTTGATGATGAAAGAAAGATTATGTTAATTCACTATGTACAAATAAGAACCCAAGACAGTGAGTACAATTCAAAATTGGCCATTTATTAATTAAATGACGACAATCAAAATACATTATACAATAGAAAACCAAGCTACCACCAGTCCAAGACACCACACCTGTGGTTGTCCATTACAATATATTATCAGCGAAACATTCCATATTACTGTTGCTATGGTAGCTTACACCAAAGTACAAAGTGTGCATAGTGAAGATGGGGTACAAACACGCCAACAAAGATCAAATACACAGTCTTTGATCTGCCTTCATCCATAATCTCTCAACACCCAAGGATACATTTACTACCTGTCGGAGTGCCAGGGAAGTATGAAGCTGATGTATAAATCAAAATATGAAATCTACCAAAATGTAACTATACAGCAAGGGATAAGTCTGTGACTCCTGACCCAAGTCTACTTGCTGTAACTTTGAACAGAAAACATATGTACATAATATACAGAAAGGTGAGGATGAAGCCTGCGACCCCTGACCCCAGTCAAATTGACAAGGAAGTATGAAGCTGATGTATCCAAGCGAAATCTAAAATCTACAAGATGTAACTATACAGCAAGGGATAAGTCTGTGACTCCTGACCCCAGACTACTTGCTGTAACTTTGAACAGAAAACATATGTACAGAATATCTACAAGGTGAGGATGAAGCCTGTGACCCCTGACCCCAGTCAAATTGACAGGGAAGTATGAAGCTGATGTATACAAGCGAAATCTAAAATCTACAAAATGTAACTGTACAGCAAGGGATAGTCTGTGGCGCCTGACCCCAGACTACTTGCTTTAACTTTGAAAAGAAAAAACATATGTACATAATATCCACATAGGTGAGGATAAAGCATACATGTAAATCTGAGATACAACCAAGATAGCAAAAGCATTGATGTTAGTGCCCAGCTTAAAAAAAATGGGGAAAACGTCAGACGATAAAGAAACATGCGACAAGCAAGACCCCAGCAGCTTGATCAACCGTCACTTGGACTGTAAAACAGACACTCGGATATACTTTCTAAAAGCATTTCCAACGACGCATCAATTGGATGTCTTTTTCACTGACCCCATTTTCGGCTGCTGTTGTGGCTGCACCAATCCTAAAGCTATGAGCTTTGTACTTCTTGTAATCTAAGCCATAGTATTTCAAACAGGTCTTTACATTTAATGTAAAACAAAAAACGATCTGCGCACAGGGGATCAATCTTAAAAGGAAACAAATATAAGGTCTGCATGACTGTGACAACGCAGACGACAAAGCAGAGAGAGGCATTAGCCCGGTTGGCACCAACTTGTAAGGCCTGGCGGTTAACAGCACAGTGTGTATAGTGTGGCAGCCGCACTTCTAAGCCTGATCCAGAATCTATTACAGTCACATGATTAAAGTGCAGAAAATGCTGTGGAGTCTGACCGGTGCAAGTAATTTCCCCAATTTCTCAGGAAGGCATGAAAGGCTAACCAAAACATTGCTTTCAAGAGACAACGAAGAAAGTATGCCGGGATAACTTGGGGGAGGGCCCTTATTAACTGGGATAAAACTGACAGATTGATGGGCAAACGAGCACCGACTGAGCACTTCAATTTCCTATAGCCCTGCAAGGCCTTTCTTACAACAAAATGTTAAGCAATGTCGTCACAACCACCCAATTTGAATATATATACTAAGCCAGACACCTGAGAGCAAACAGTAGCAGCCGCCAGCCCCTGAGAAAAACTGTCAGCTATAAACAACAACAAATCCTCCAGCTTTGGTGGTAAAGGAGTTGCGCTACCTTTGAGATTTCTGACAAAGTTTTGAAACTGTCTGTAGGTACGTCGATAGGCATCAGCAGAGGACCCAGTCAGAGCATTTTCCACCAGGAAGTTGACTGTTGTTTTTAAAGATTCAGCTGAGCGATGGAGACCTGACTTGGATGAGCTTGCATGCCCGGAAATTTCACCCTGAATTTGTCTATCTGCAAACGAGAAAGATAATCTGCCGCAACATTTTGCAACACGGCAATGTGTCTAGCTACAAAGATAATATTGTACCGGAGAACAGTAACCATGAGCTTTCTCATCAGTTTCATCAGCATTTTATCCTTGCTAGTGTGATTATTAATAACCCAAACCACTGTCTGATTGTCACAAAAGAACACTACTCTCTTGCTAACTGGTCTTTCCAAAGAGTAACAGCCAACACGATTGGAATGAATTCCCGCACAGCTATGTGATAAGCTAACCAGCTTGAAGAGAATGAACCGTAGAACCATGCATCACCAAACACTCCACCAAAACCAATACCACTGGCATCTGTATACATATGCCGGCTGTGGGATGTCTCGGCATGAGGATCAATATACATATTCCTTCCATTGAAGTGATTTAAGAAGACTGACCAAGCTAACGGATCTGCTTTAGCTTCGGAATTTAACCGTCTTCTATGGTTGGGCTTCTTCAAACCAAGGGTGAGATCATATAACCTCCGGAGAAAAGTTCAACCCGGAAAAATGACATTGCAGGCAAACTGCAAGGATCCCAACAGGGACTGAAGCTCTAATAAGGTCACCTTCCTACGAGATAGAAAAGATTGAACTAATGCCCGTAGTTTGAGCAGTTTATCGTTTGGCAGTCTGATCTGGCCTGCCACAGTATCGAGTTCTAAGCCTAGGAATGTTATACAGTGGAGGGATGTACCGTTTTGTCTTGTTTGATTGGAATGCCTAACTCAAGAGTCAACATCAGAAAGCTCTGCAAAGCGCCAGCACATGCCTGCGAATCCGGAGCACCAACAAACAAAAAATCATCCAAGATGTGAACACAACCCCTAACAGCTTTCACATGTTCTAAAATCCAGTGGCCAGCGGTACTAAAAGTTTCAAATAACTGACAAGAGTAACTCAAACCCATGAGTAAAGTTTTGTCAAAATATTTTTTTTTTTTCAATACTGAAACCGAGCAAGTCAAAATCTTTGGGGTGAATAGGAATTAGCTTGTATGCGTGCTCTATGTCAGCTTTGGCCAGAAGAGCACCCCGACCCATAGTCTGAATGATAGCAATGGCATCGTCAATTGATTGATAACGGACAGATTTTAAGTCAGCCGGGATCCCATCATTGAGGGACTTCCCCTCCGGATATGATAAATGGTGAATGACACGGAAGTCCCCAGAATCCTTTTTGGGACCAACCCTAAAGGTGATATTTGCAGGGTAGGGATAGGGGGTTAATCAAAAGGGCCCTCAACTCGGTTGGCAAGGACTTCCTTATCAATTTTTTTACCAGATTCCGCTTGGCTGAGGTTAAATTGTCGGCAAACCGAAAGGTTCGAACCCCATGATATGGAATAGCAAATCCATCTCGAAAGCCCTGAACTAACATGTGAGTAATGCTTGGGTCATATTGAGTCAAATACTCATTCAAAACATCGGGCTTAATGGGGGTGGTGATGCCATATTTAGGGTTTGGGGTTCCGACTGTTGGCCGGAGGGGGTTGACGGCCTTTAAAAAGGGGGAGGTGGAGTGGGTTTTTTAACCCGGGTACACTGGCGTCGGTAATGAGCGCCCCCGCATCGGTCACAGACATGGGGGTAGTTACACATGAGCCCTCGGTTGCATTTCCCATCATAGTTGTTGTAACTATAGCAGTATTTTTGTCTGTGGGCGGAGGGGGCACGAACGGGCTGTGCAAATCGTGATTTCAGCCCTTTGGCAACAGCATCGTGGTATACATGTAGCTCGGATTGTTTGACATTCCAAGGGCACCCTGCAGGGTTCTCCTCCCTCCAGAGACGGAGACTGCGGTCATACTCGATGGCCTGAACATCCGACACATCCCTGGCCAAAGTGGAGATAATGGAGGTATACTGCATCAAGGGGACAATTGCCTCAGGGTGTTGTTGGCAGTATATCCTTACAAAGACATGAAACGCCTCAGTCCATTGGGCTAGCGAGTCAAGTTTGACGTTATGCGGCACCCGCACCAAGGCAAACTCGCCATTTCTAAAATCCGGCCGATATTTTTCCTCTGATTTAGGATGGGGGAGTAATCCCGCAAGGTCCACATATTGGTTAGCCACAATTTTGGACCGCACTTTGGCATCAATGCCAAGTCCTATAGGGCGGGCTAGGGGCACACTTGCAGCCAACGAATCCTGGGACGTACCTGGAGACGGTGTTGGTGAGGCGGTCGTTACAGACAAAAAACTGAATGGTCGGCTGGACTAGGTCTGGACTTGCGGTGGGCGGGGTGGGGGGCGGTGCAGCGTCGGCCAGCAGACTCTGCCTCACAGCAGTGGTAATTGCGGGCATAGCCGCCATAATTCCTTCAAGAACCAGATCTTTCACTGTCTTCTCCGTGGCGGCAGGGATTGGGGCAGGTGCAGACTTGGCTTCCTTGGAGGCTCGGCCATGGTGTGGTTTCAGCTATCTAACAAGAGAAACCAAAATGATTAAAACCCAACCCAATTAATCCTTATAAACAGGCAGCAGTGCCATCAGCAAGAGAGAGGACATATGCATAGACAACAGTAACCATTGTTACGAATAAAAAAAGGGGGGGGGACAGTGTTCGACAACTGTACCAATTGAGATTAGAAGAGTGGCACCAGTGTGCTACAACTGTACCCATTTACTAAAATAGGGGTGGCACCAGTGTGCTACAACTGTAACCATTTACTAAAATGGGAGTGGCACCAGTGTGCTACAATTGTAACAATTGTTACTAAAATTAGGGGGGCACCAGTGTGCTAAAACGGTAACAAACAGTTACAAGCAAACATACAACCAAACCAAACCCTGGGCACAAGTGTGCCTCAAAAAGGTAAAAGTAGGATCCTTTAGACAGGGCTACTGATATTGAATACAAGACTAACCTGGGCGCCCTCGGTAGGCACAAGTGTGCCAAGCTGTCACCAGTGTGACGAGAGATAGGTATATCACTAACCGATGGTAGCGGGCCCAAGTAGGAGAGAGTATACCCCAGATAGGCACAACTGTGCAATTCAATGACCAAAATTGTATGTATCACCAGGCAGCGGCGTGAGTAAGTAAGTAAATATAGAGCTCAGAACCAAGCGCATAAATAATCATGTGGGAGGTTTGGGGTATAAATGCACCACTGTGCTAAAAGTATACCGGATAAATCAAACATATATCCAGGGAAATACTCATCTCAATGGACACAATTGCATTAATCCTGGCAACTCGATGAGGTTAGCTGTAGAAGTATTCCTCGGATACTGCGGTAGAGCTTGTGTTGTCCTCCAAGATTTAAATGCACTCCATCCCCTAAGGCTAACATCTGGGAGTCCGTCAAGCCCTTGTGTTTCCAGAATGTCAATCCGGGGACAGCCTGGGTTCGGGCTTTCAAGTGGTTGTTGAGGAACCGAACATGTTCGTTGTACACGGCTACCGGGAGGTGGCGGGTCTTCTGGCGGTAGAGAAACTGGCACAAAGTCCCTGTTTCCAGGCAAAATCGGTGGAGACACATGGAACCAAACGCGCACAAAAAGTCACTCAACTCGTCTGCACTCATGTCGTGATCATCCAAGTCGTTCCCTCCGATTTGAAAAATGACGTGCCGGGGGCTGGCGGTGTGAATGTTCTCTAAAAATCGCTGTTGACACCAGGCCTCCCGAAGTTTGCCACCGTTGACACTCTCACAATACAAAATTGGACAGCTATCCATGTTAAAAGTCCATAACTCGGGCCGCGAGGAAAGAAAAGTCTTAAAACGATTCACCAAAAACTGCCTAAAAACAAAACTGCCATCGTCGAGAACGGGGCTGGAGTAGCGATGACCCAATGGCAGGAGGTCAGTTCAGCTGATAGGGTCGTTCTCGACCGGGGGACCATCGAAATGTACCCTGGGGACAAGTCGACACATCGAATTGTCCCCCG
>JAUELE010232829.1:0-11942 GCA_031471655.1 Diodora aspera
ACTCACTCATCCATTCAGCCACTTGCCCATCCACCCAATCACTCACTCAACACCCACCCACTCACCACCCACTGACTCACCCGCCTACTCACCCATCCACCCACCCGCTCATTCACCCACCCACTCACCTACCATCCCACTCATCCACCTGCTTTTTGAATTCTTGCAGATGATGACTGGGAGGATATACACAGCAGTGAGTCTGGCTCGTCAGAAGATCTGATGATGGACGAAGTGATGGGAGAGGAAGTTAGCCAGGAATTTGTAAGTTGTTTGCCTTCAGGAACATTGCCCACTCCTGTCAAACAGTATCATAGAGAGTAAGTTTGGATCCTGCCATCCTGTTCAACATAATAATCTAGCTGAAATATTGCAGAAAGCTGTGTCTTGTACTACAGAAGGTGTGGGAGAATACAGTGGCCCTGGACAAGATTTTGTCGACAGAGGGAAAGTCAAAGTTCAAATGAATGTTACTTAATGAAAGATGCATATATTGCAAAATCAATGAAGCCTTTGGATGGACTTTTCATTATAGTTAAAGAAAATATGCATTTTTGAAAAAATGCACAATGAGTAAGTATTTGAAATCAGTCAATTTGAAACTGGTCAGGCTTTTTGAGCATCCAGATTCCTTCCTTTTCACATTTACCTAGTCAGCTCCATAATTAATGTGGCCAATGTGAAAGGTTTGTGTCGGACACTAATGTGATGTAGGTGATATGACTGAAAGATTGCTGGAAACGATATCAGTCTTATGTTTCAAGCTGCAGCAGGTGTGGGAGACAGCAGTCATTAGCATGTTGGCCAAGTATGAAGATAGTTCAAGTCAGGCAGTATGAGATTTCTCATCAGTAAATCAATTCCTTTATTTTACTTTCAGACACCTCTGTGTGTTCCCAATGAAATACACGACTCCCTGATGAGCTTCGACATCCTCAGCAAGGTAAGTTTGTGACAATGTTGTGATGAAGCCACTCCGCTAATGGAAAATTCTATACTGTGACTGATGCCAACAGAAAGATTGGATGTTGTCTTTTATGGAATGTGACTGTACCAGGTGACCATTAGATTAACACTTGGGGGTGCAGTGGTTAGCGCGTTGGCCCAGGAATCTGCCAGCCTTGGTGGTTGTGGTTCAAGCCCTGCCAGAGTACCTCTCTTTCAGTCCAGAGAGACAGGAGCTCTGACACCAACGTGATGTTGGTGAGGCTGTGGCAATGTGGCTGAAAGATTGCCAAAAACCACTTAAAACCCCAGATCACTCACTCACTTACGTTTGTAAGATTGCATCTGTTTGCTACTGAGTACAGATTTAGTCAGTTCAGTGTACTTCGTCTTCATGAACCCATGGGGCTTCTGGGGAATAAAGGAAAGAATAGGGGCCCAGTATCCCAATGCTTGTTGTACAAGGCAACAAAAATGTGGATCTTTTGCTTTCACTTTTCTTTTTATGAATCTCTTTTATGAACTCATCCAGTGTGCATTATGACTGAAATATTGCCCTTGCAACGTAAATATCATCTCAACTTAAGGCTACGCAGTCATCACTTGCTCACTGAGGGACATAAAATGCCAAATAAGACCAGGTGCAGTCACATGTAAACCATATATATCAGCGACCAGCATTGGAAGAGTTAAGCTATCTATGTGGCTCCTGGTGGAATGCTTGTAATAACAGAAATTTAAATTGGAATGACTCCTCTTTCAAGTTTTGGGGTGGGGGTTAGCTTGTCAGCTCAGTAATCTGCCTAGGGGGCTCGGGTAGCTCAGTTGGTAGAGCGTCTGCCTCACAACCGCAAGGATGGGGGTTCGAATCATGGCTGGGATCCCTGACAGGAGGTTTGAATTTCCTGACAAGGGGGCTAAAAGTGATCATTTGCTGAGCCAAATACACAAAAGGGGTGTGCGTTCCTTGACCCCCCTCCCACTAGCGCCACCCCTGGGATCATGTACCCCTTGAAGTTCTGACTAACTGACAAGATGCCCCTTGTAATTTTAACTAGTATTTTTGTGAAACAGAGAAACAAGAAACTGGGGAAACAAATTTGCATACTCCCTACCAATCTCTTCCAGTATCCCTAGGGGTCTGCATACTCCATTTTGGGAGCCTCTGCCTTATGTTAGGTGAATGTTACTCTAAATATTTGTTTGCCTTTTTAGGTTTTGTTGAAAGCTCAGCCCTTGGAAGAAGACTGTGAACTGGTGCTCAATAACTGTGTTGGTGGACATAAAGTACTTAAGGGGTAGGCATTAAAATCTACATCTAAAATTTTAACCGAGTAGATATTGGATTCAAGTGCTCACTAAATAATGGTTGTGGGTACAAACTGCTTCAGAAATACAGAGATGTCAAAAAGCAAGATATTTTGTTTTATTAATTTGAAATGATCCTGCTTCTGTCGAAGTTTTGAATGTGATCAGAAACAATTCTATTAGAGCTACCAGGAATGGACAATATTGAGCCACAAAAGCTTTATCAATTAGCCTGTCACTGCAGGGTATTCATGCAGTGACACAGTGTAGCTTGGGAAGTCAAGTCCAGAAACTCAATGCCATCTCCGCAAGCCAAGTGTTTGTGAGGAGACGAGCATAGGTAGCGTATCTTAGACACATGGTTAGCGAAGATACCCAGTGCTCGTTTTTCTTACTCTCTGTTGACTGCTTTCATATTGGGGGTGTGGGATGGCTCAGTGGTAAGTGGTTCAGTAACCTGTAAGGCTTGGCAGTTGTGAGTTCAAATCCCAAATGGATGCCTCCCTTTCAGCCCAGTCATTGACCCCCGATACCGACGTATTATGGACGATGTGGCTGAAAGATTGTATAAATCGTAAGGCACTTACTCCTTTGATGTAAATCTTGTGCTCCCTTTCATTCTGGGTTCAGGGTTGGCCTAGTGGTTACCGCACTGAACTCGCAATGGAAAGGTTCCGAGTTCGAATCTTGCCTGGGTCGCTGTTGTGTTGCCCGGAGATGGGAGCCCCCTGGAACCACTGTGACAATATGGTTGAAAAATTACCAAAAGTCACGTTAATCCAGAGTCACTAACTCTCTTCAGTCTGGAGTTTGAATTCTGACACCAATGTAACGAAAGTTGCACTGTGGTGATATGGCCAAGTGATTGACGAAAGCCATGTTAAATCCCAAATCACTCATTCTTTCACACTGTGGTCTCCCTCTGTATGTCTCTTGCACACTATTTCTTGAAGATTGCCAGCTGTGTCACCATTATAATCTGTATCATACAAAGATGGAGCTTTAACATGAAGATTATACAGCTTACAGATTGCCACAAGGCAGTAACTCATTGCCTCAGGAGGGCCCAGTTTTAGAGCACAGGCCCAGAATTCTGTTGACCTGAAAGTTTGTGGGCTGGGACCCTGCCTGGGGCAGCTATTTTTAGCACTGAATTTCAAGAAGAGAGGAGCCCCAATATCATAGTGATATGCCTGACATATCACTGAAGGTTACATGTATACATGGTACACATGGTATTTTTGGTTTTGAAATTTTTTATCAGCAATTTTGCATCTCCAGGGGAAAATGATTAGCATCTGGTGAAAATTGATTAGCAATCAGCTGAAATAGACCAGCATACTATAATGCGAACAAAAATTATCCTGATACAAAATAAATCTATTAACCACTGGCACTGTATTCATTCATGTGTATCCCAGAGATTCAGCTCTGACATTGAGTTGACCTTGTCTTTTTGATATAGTTGAAAGATGCTTGGAATCAAATCCTTACTGTGTTGTTTAACCTTGTCTGTGTTTATATAACAGTTTGCTGCGGGTACAGACTCACGCACTGCTCTGCGTCAATAACATGGTTAACTCCATGTCGGCCGAGTACTTAGGAGGACTTCCTGAGTTACACAAGATGTGGGAGCGTCTGGTACTGTTGTCCACCTCTCAGCAGGGTACTCGTCTCTTTCATTAAATCTTTTACTTTATGTTTAATGGTTGCATAAGTTTATATTTTGATATATTATAATTGAAAAATAATTTTTGCATGACAAAATACAAGAAGAATGCATAAATTTGTCCTCACAAATCTGTTAAGAATTTTTTAACTCTTACAAGAAAGGTTCTCAATATCCTGTTCATGCATGCTTCAACTTGGATGTATATAACCATGTATGACTATTAGAGAGCAAGTAGAGCCTTGGTTTTGATTGCGATGAAATAAATATGTACAGGTGACTGGAATCTGTATGTATAATGGTGACCCACTGAAAACCTTAATCCTAATTCTAACCCTAAAACCGTAGATCAAAGGGTCGCAGGATGGCGCGGTGGTTAGCACGTCGGCCCAGCAATCTGCAAGCCTTCATGGTTGTGGTTCCAGTCCGGCCCGGGCACCTCTCTTTCAGCCCGGAGATGATGTTGGTGAGATTGTGGTGATGTGGCTGTAAGATTGCCGAAAACCGTGTAAAGTTCCATTATCACTCATTCACCGTAGATCAAATGTATGTCCCCATTTTCTTTATGTCGTCGTTATCAGTGCACTCCCATGTCTAGCTGTGACTAAAGTGAGGAGATGCCCATTAGCAATCAAAATTGTTTACCACTTAAAGATTAAATTATAACAAAACTGTCCTGCTGTTGTTCAGCCATATAAACTGCTAATATTGTTGCAGCAAAGACTCACGTGGATCTCTTGGAGGCTGTCACCAGCGCCATGAGGGCAACCATGCAGAAACTAGCCGAACTTGAGTCACCCAAGGTAAGACAGGACACTGAACACTCTCTAGTGTTCTCAAAGTATGAAGAAGTGATGGTGATGTGAACAATACTCTGATTTTACAGCTGACAAGTCAATATGGTGAAGGGGAACAATAAATAGCACTTGTATAGGTGCAAATTTCTATGAAATGAACTCATAAAAAAAGGTTGTGTATTCATGTCTCTATTTTTAGCCGTTTTCTCTTTCATTGACTGACCCCGTGGGACTTCCGGGAAGTGACGTGGTATCACTTAGATAGAATAAGGCATTAGTAACCCAATGCTTGTCATACAAGGCGACTAAAATGGGGATCTTTTGCTTTCACTTTCCTTTCTATTGATCCCTTTTATGAACTGTCTTTTCGCTCAGTGTGCACCTGGCACATCACGTTGCGTTATGGCTGAAATATTGCCCTTGCAACCTAAATCATCATTTCAACTCAACGTATGCTGAAAGAGAAGAATGATTGCAATTAAGATTATTTAAATGTTTGTGAAAGGGAATCGTAGAAAATCAGAATGCAACTTACAGTCCCATATAACTTGTCATCCCAATGCCAGCAGTTGCACGTTCTGGATGGGTGTGTGCCATGCAAAAACAGTGAGGTCATACATATGTCATAGGTCAACTTACATTTGTTGACCAGTAATAATGTGTCAACTGATGATGCACCAAATTGATGTACTAGAACCTGTTACACATTTTTAACTCATTTTGCTGGAACAATCCACAACTTGCATCAACTGTTATAGGAGTACACAACCCAAGCTGCTAGCAAGGCAGTAGAAGGTTGACATCACTTGCTACTGGGTGCAGCTTCAGTTGGCTGGATGATGCATTTATCAGCAAAACCACTTGCCAAAGATGGACACAAGTGACATTGATAATCCCTCTAATCAAACTGATGGTCGGCACTTTGAGCCATCTCTTTTGCATTCAGCTTTGAAGGGAAACATTGAAATAATGACACTGAATTACTGTTGTGCACAATTTTCTTTTATTATTCAGAGCTCAGTAGTGGAATCTTTAGATCGCAAGATAGAGGCATTGATGCGAGACTGGCATCAGAGTTCCGATATGTTGTTCAGTATACACCCACTGGATGGTAGCTTTCTTGTATGGTAAGGAACCTTCTTCTGATAGTGATGTTAATTGAACTGTTTCATTGGAATAGTACTTTGAACAAGAATTAGCTCCTGTAGCATGTACAAGACTTGTATATCTGTCGAACCCTCTCTACATACCGAGACACCACCAGTAGGTCTGACTGCCTGCATACTTTGGGAAGGGCTGGTATCTTTCTGTATGCTATTTTAAAACAATTTCATCAGTATTTCCTGGAAGCGCATGCATGCTAAAATCATGCCTACTTTGAAAATTAATTAATCACTAGAAAATTACTTTGAATTGCGACAGAAGTGCAAGAGGTAATTCCCTGGCGGTAGAAGCATTGAGTAGAGACAGTACTTGTCTCGTCTCCATGTTCATTTCCCTGACGGGTTTATGGAGCATGGTAAGTAGAAAAGGGAGCAGTATGCTCTTGCTTGTTGCAACAGAGGTATCAAGGGTATCTCTTTCTACTGATGTTTTCCAGTTGTCTCTTGCAGGGTGGATCTGAAGATACAGTTATGGGTTCGAATCCCACCCAGCACCTCTCTTCCCTGACACCGACATGATATAGGTGGCACTGTGCTGATATGGCTGAAAGATTCCCGAAAACCATGTTAAATCCAAAACCACTTACTCAACTGGACTCCATGTTATTTTAGATGAACCAGCTTTTATGTCGGTCAGAATTGTTTTTGTTGACATTTAAGGTAACTCACAGAATCAGATCTGTGCAAAAAAGTATATGATTTAGGTCTTCCTTTTCTGCAAAACTTGTTGTAGTTATGTTTCCCATGTCCTAATCAGCTCCAGCTGGCGGGGCACGTTAAGCTCTGCCCCCCAGGGCAAACATACTGGGGTGCCATCAGTCAGTGATGTTCCTCAAACTTGCTGAATGCACTGCTGGAAACTCCTAAAAATTACCTGACGCTGCCCAGAAGTTTCCTGTTCCCAGGTTTGCTGTATAACATGGCAAAATTATTGGTCTGCCGGGCAGGTTACTGACGGAAATTTACACCAACACAGTTTTGACTCATCATTGGCAGTCGGGCTGGCAGTTATTTCGGACACTGTTGAATGTCTGTCAAAAATCACCTGATCACTTGCAGCAGAAATAAAATATCCTTTGTGATCTGTCATAGCATACACATGAAAAACCTGTTTTGTTATCTCGATATTTGTGTTGTGCAGGCTCGTCGATTGGCTGGATGAGTGTAATCCTTTCTGTTTTCGCCAAGCTCAGGTGAGCTTCTCCTCCCGACTGCCAAATGCTTTCCCAATACCTGATGCCAGAACGATGGCCAGCAACTTGTTGATGTACTGTAACTACAGCAAGATGGATGTCAAGTCAGCAATGAAGATGAGTGAAAGCAAAGGCTCCATGATGGAGACGGAAGGATTCACAAGACACAGCAACCAGCCAGCTGCAGCGACAGGGAAGAATTCTCCTGGACAGAACGACAATATGTTAATTCCAAACGTGCTCATGATCTCCAAGCATAGCAACGGGAGTATCAATCAGTGGCAGATCAGTTTTTCCGAATGTTCCAAGTTTCAGACTATTGTGAGCGTGGCTCATGCCTCTCGTGCGTGTGGTCACCGGTTCAGAACGAACTCTGCAGCATGTCATCCAGTATTACCTCTACTACTAACAACATCTCATCACAACATTCCTGAAGAGGATTCGCCAGATAAAGAGTCACAAACTGAGGATGATGATGAAAATTATGGAGGGTTTTCCTTCTGTAGTGAGCTCATCTTGTGGAGGGTGGATCCAGTTGGACCCTTATCGAAGTCTGGAGGCATTGTAGAGTTGGCTCGAATCAATGCACCTCCTATTTCTGCATTTTCTAATGTGGCATGGGTACCCACATTGCTGCCAAGGTTGGTTTGCATGTTTAAATTTGAATTATTTGTTTACAGTAGTATTTGGTTTAAGGATGTTTAAAGACTGCTATTTTATTTTGATGAAGAGGTTAAGTTAAAATATGAATTATATAATTGATATCTGAATACTTACAAAAAAATAATATATTTTTGTTTCTTATTAGGAAAGACCAGATCTGCATGTTTTTTTACATTACATGATAGCTTCATGCAGACTCCATGACTCCATGCAGGTCTGTCTGACATGGTCTGACAAAGAAAGAATTGGCCCTAGTAACCCAATGCCTATACACAGCGACAAATATGGATGTCTTTTGCTTTCACTTTTCTATCAATCCTTTGTGATCTGTATATCTGATAAGTGTGCCCTTGCAGTATAAAGCATCACCTCAACTAAAATCTCAACTCTTAAATCGCATAATGATAATACAGTAGAATCTGGATATAACGAACTCCAAGGGACCATTAAAAGTAGTTTGTTATATCCGGAAGTTCGTTATTCACGAAAATGGCAGCCATATTGGATTAAACAAACAGACACTGACAGATGACATTCATAAACACTTTAATTCAGATACTTCAGCACTGTAACAATTTGATTTGCCCCTGATGGCATTGATTCACCGCTGATAACGGTGATTCACCGCTGATAACGGTGATTCACCGTTGATAACGGTGATTCGCCGCTAATTACCTTGAATCACCGCTGATTGATCGATGAGCTTTGTTAACTGACAGTGACACTGAGTGAGTTCGCTATTCACGATGCTAATTAGTCTTAATTGGACCAGTAAGGACCCTAAAAACAGTTCGCTATATCCGGATGTTCGCTATTCAGAGTTTGTTATTCACGGAAATTTTATAAGATTCTATATAGGAAACCAGTTAAGCCTTTTAAAATATTTCGTTATCGCGGGATGTTCGTTATAACCGGGGTCGTTATAGACGGACACTACTGTATATTCCTTTGGTCTCCAAGTGGCACTTTTACCAGAACGATGTGTGTCAAGTATCAACACGTATATCATGATATTTCCTTGACTCCGTGCGGGATGGCGCAGTGGTTAGCGCGTCAGTTCCGGCAATCTGCCAGCCGGGGCGGTTGTGGTTCGAGTCCTGCCCGAGCACCTTTCTTTCAGCACTGTAATCTACCAGATGGTGGGTTCAAATTCCAGGTACCTCTCAACAAAGCTTGAACACTGACACCGACGTCATGTAGACGATACAGGTGATATGGCTGAAAGACTACCGAAGCAACATTAAATCACTGATTCATTCACCTCGCAATCAAAGTAAAATTGGAAAATATGAAAATAAATTGAGGTAAAACCTTCATTGCAGTGTTACTTGTGGGTTGTGGTTTAAAAAATCTTCAAGTCCGAGGTCTCTGACGCATAGAATTTAGCTTTTGACTTACAAGCATTGACAGCTGTAAGTCTGATGACTCGAGTCATTTAAATGCCGGATTTGTCACTTCATTCATAGAAAATACTGTCTACTGCCCATTGAACACGTAGAATGAGTACCAAAAGTCCATTTTCTCCATTCCTATATTTTCTCCTTGACAGGCATGTAAGTCCCACTTAAGTGTTTTATTAACCTGTAAGTCCTGACTTACAAGGGGCAGAGCTCACTTAAGTGTTTTATTAACCTGTAAGTCCTGACTTACAAGGGGCAGAAATTAGTTTGAACTCCTGATTACACCAGCTGATAGTTTGTGTTGGTCACCATCTTGGCATCAACGTACATCTCCAATTTTGGATAATTACTCTTTCACTTGTCCTTACTTTGGATGACATCAAAAGGGCTGCAACACAGCTCTTGTATCCAGTTGCATTATCTAATGTATCTCCACGGGGAAAACATTTCGAGAATTTTCAAGACTTTTGTTCGACCTCCTTTGCGATTGATCCACTTGCTTTTTGTTCTGCACCCAACTCGAGACATTTTTCAATGGCTCAGTGCGAAGCAGCCTTTAATTTGTTCCGTTTATCCGCAATGTTTAGTGTGACATCTCTCACATGCATTTGGAAAGTTTTATCTGTTTCTCATCTGACAGTATTAATCTATATTTACGGCTATTTTTATTTTGATAATTCAGATTGTTGCAAATGCTTTAAATTGAAAAAGCATGTTTTGTATTTTCAGGCATTTATTAGAAAAGATAAATGAATTGAATCGTGCTGACAGTTTGTAATAATAGTCATAATACCAGGTGAGAAGCTTCCAATGTCCGGAAGGGTGACCTGCTCAAGTTGTGAAGCCGTCAGGGTTCAAGGGTTTGCCCTGCCTCACATTCAAACACTGCCAGTGTCCGTGATGTCACCTTGGAGGTTGCTCCCGGAGTGTTTTGGTTGTTTCGGACAACCACATTTTGAATACTGATATTGCGTTATGGCTGAAATATTGCCCTTGCAATGTAAAACTTGTCACTTCAAGTTAAACCTTGTGTGTTTTCAGGTACCCTGTGATATTGTCTATAGAAAACCATTGCACTGTAAAACAACAGCAAGCTATGGCCGCATACATGACCACACTCCTTCCAGAAACACTGTACATAGAAACAACAGACGAAAACCTGGAGAATTTACCCTCACCCGAGTTCTTCAAGGGCAAAGTTCTTGTCAAGGTAAGGTTATGGAAGAAGTTGATTCCTGGTTTAGCGTGTAGCTCTGAAGCTTTCTGGGTAGCACAGTGGCTCCCTCGATCTCCCTCGATCTCCCTCGATCCCTTGAACACTGACACTGATATGATGTAGGTGACACTGGTGATATGGCTGAATGATTGCCGAAAAACCATGTAAAATCAAGTTGGGGTAACTCGTTTGGTTAACCTAAGGTTAGCTCCTGTCTCCATTCATCAAATACCCTGGACTCACTCCTATTCACGACGATCGGTTCAAGGCGAGCGGTTTGACCAATCAGTGAAACTTCTATAGCAAAAGCTTGCATCCAATCATGTGGCGCATCTCACTTAACACTCGGCAAGTAAAGACGTTATGTGTTTAAATTTCTCAAGAGTTACTTCTCTTGCAGTTATGTGACATTTTATTGAATGCCTATATTTAGCATTTTGGGACTTTCCATTCTCGCAAAACGATCGTCGTGAATAGGAGTGGGTCGAGGGTATTTGAGGGATGGAGACGAGTTAATTATATCCTGGATTTGAGGATGGACCTAAGGGTAATGGGTTCGTTTCAACTTATAGGGGGCTGGCATGTTTTTCTACAGTCGTCGGTATTTCTACATGCAGTGATCATATGAGCTACCACATTGTGTTATCACCATTGGTATCAGCCGTACCTCCCAGGTTTCACTGCATCCAAATCATGCAGCTCTCCACTGGTGATGCAGGCTTTCCTCCTGCACCTAACTGGCAACAGTGGGCATATGGCTGAAAAATTGCATATAAATCCAGCCAACCAACTCGGCTTGCATCTCCGTGGGGTGCTGTGGAGGGAATAGTTCTTCGGTTACCCTATGTCTGCGTATGAGCTGAATCCAAAATAGATTCCTCTCTAAGTATGCTTCACACTGTGGGGCTTCCGGGGAGCGATGTGGTGTCACTTATGAAGAATAGGGTCCCAGTAACCCATTGCTTGTCATACAACTAACATAAGGGTCATTGCTTACACTTGCCTTTCTATCCACCACAGCCCCAACAGTTCCCATGCCAACAGTAATTTTTGATGAATACTTGCACTGAAATCTTTTTCTCCAAAAATGTCTTTGTCTAAATGATTTAGAATCATTTGTCGTTGTTGTCATCTCTCTTTAACTTTTCATCTTCCTGAGTTTAATTTCCTTAGAGATTATTTAAGGGTGTTGTCGCATCTAAATGGGCATCACATTTTGACTGAAAAAAACCCATTAAAATGTTGCAATAGAATTTATAACTTATAAGATAATTCATCTCCCATGTTCTGTGAATGAAATGTTATATATCTTTTGATTGTACATTTTCACGGGAGTGCTATTTATAGAGTCACATTTTCGAGGAAAAGTGAACATTTTAGCTGCAAATAATATCTGAAATTATTCCTGTCCTAAAATGAGTTAATGTTTTTTTGGCAAACCTGACAAGTGGCAACACCCTTAACCCTTTGACTGCTGTTAAACGACGATGTCGTCCATACTACCTATAAACTCATGCTATATGGACGGCGTGCGTCGTCTAGTTCTAACTGTGTTCTGTTAAACTGCAGCATAGTAGATTTAGATTCA
>JAUELE010232840.1:0-11941 GCA_031471655.1 Diodora aspera
AGGGCATATCTGCCTACCTTCTTACCCGACAGTTGATAGCCTCCAGTTGCTGATGCTCTGGTGAGTCATACGAACTCGATTTCCGAGAAGAGGTCCATCTTATTAAATTGCAATTTTCGGCTCAGCTGCTCCGCTCATTTAAACTTCAGCGGTGCAACAAATCATGTCTTTTCCGTGAACTACTGCGAGAAATGTTAGGAGATGTAAGTATCTTGGGGTTGCATTGTGGAACGGGATTGCAGTTGTAGCTACGATTTCTAACACAATTAATGACCTTAAGAGTTTGCGATCAACTGAAAACTAAGACTGGAACAGGCCCAGAACGTTCGTTATAAAGGGACACAGATAGTTACAGACATGTGTTCAATACAGATGTATCATGGCTTAATATTCTGAGAAACATATTGACCTCAAGGGTCCTTTTTAATTACAAACAAAATGTGTACGGTTTCCCTGAATGAAGCCCACGTTCCTACATATTGTCGACAGTCTTTTCATATCTTCATGAACACGAACATTACCCATCCCTCTGTTCTGTTGAGTGTATATTTCTATTTAGACGTACAGCATATTGTGCTTCCTACAACTGAAGACGTCAACCCGAATTTGCATCCATTGACGAATCTGGTGTGTCTGGTGTTTAGAGACGTCTATACCTTTCTGATGCTCCAGAAAACACGGAAAGCGTAACCCATTTATAGAAGGAATTTGGTTGCGATGTAATGTTTATGGATAGTTTAACTGTAATGTCTGCTGAGCATGAAGCGGTCAGCCAGCTGCGCCGGGATTGAAGTATCTCACGACCTGCACTAACATGGAACTGTACGGTATCGTGTGTACATGTAGGTGAATGTTGAAAACTATCAAGTATCTTGAAGCAATGCATTTTTCAAAACATGTACGTGTACATGGATTGTTATATTGCCAACTTTAACTTTTGTTTTCCTGTACAACCAGGACAATGTCAGTTTGTGTCAGAGGATTTATAGCTGGGCATGAGCCTAGATATAAAGCAGGACGGGTACACCCTCAACAGCAAACACATACATATGGATTATAATAATGGAATCGAGGAAGTCATCAGCGGGCTCCAAATGAGAAGAAACTGTCCACATGTTCACATCAAATTAAATGCACAGCTACATTTTCAGTAACGTTTTAAAATCTAGGGTTAAAAATAACATTTACTGAGAAACATACAATTTGAAAATTTACAATTTATATCGCAAAATGTCTCATACTTTATACATATACATGAGACACTGGCTGTGTCAGCGGTGTTACCTTGGGAAAGTGGTTCTGCTCGTTAAGTACCTCAGCCCACCCAGCTGTAATTGGGTACCTGGTCGGAAAGTGATGGTAATGTGGATGTTAACCTCCTCTGCTATAACTGGTAGCGTTGGTTGTGTACTCCCTGTGAAGTTGAGAAATGTTGTGGATGTCCCATTGTTTAAAGTTATCGGGGTAATGATAGTTGTAGCGCTTTAATCATACAATCGTGTATGGATCTAAAGCGGTATAAATTAATTACTATAACACATTATTATTTTTTCTTCTGTGGGTGCATTACAATTTGACCTCTGGAGCATCTGTACCATTCGGTGAGTAGCTGGAAGTGAGGTTGTTCTTCTGTGAAGCATTCTTATCACGTCAGTCATGTTGTACTAACACATTGTCCGACATATCCATCAAAGTAGACGTCACCAGAGGCTTGTTTATTTAGTCGAACTACGTGAGCTGGGAATATATACATAGATTAGACGCTGTAACGTCACATTTTCATTAATCATTTCCGTCATACCTTCTTCATATGCTGCTTCACTCAACATTCCATTCATACACACATATATGTTTGTGCCCCATAACTACTGACCGCTTGGTGAGTGCCAATATAGAACATGTATAACACATAATTATAATTTAGTCACTTAATTTACTTAATTGTCAATTTTGGCAGGAAGTTCCAAACACTTCAGCGCCAATGCTTCCGTCTTATCACATGTTCTGCCCTTTCGTGGCGTGTAGCTGTGGGCGATACAAGTGGTCATTATTATTATAATGAGAGAGGCAGTTAATATTTTTAATGCAGGAATATATAGATGTGTTTGTATTTCGAGTTTCAAGTCGATGTATATTCGCACACTTTACCACGCCGAGGCTCACACCCATGTTAGTGCAATCTTGTGTTGGATAAATGTGCATGTATTATGGTCTCCTTAAGCAAATGACGCTAATGTTGTGTTGGTTGGAGGCTTTGTATGTGAACATTCGTCATATTTATGCGCCTCCTAAAGCAAATGACGCTAATGTTTTGTTGGTTGGAGGCTTTGTATGTGAACATTCGTCATATTTATGCGCCTCCTAAAGCAAATGACGCTGATGTTTTGTTGGTTGGAGGCTTTGTATGTAAACATTCGTTATATTTATGATATTAACGATATTTTTCAAACAAGATATTAATATTTTGAACAAATATTTTATGAATCAATAACAATTATGTCATACAGTATGTTATATTATATTGGTAGTCAGCTGGCGTCTGTGTGACAGACCTACTACACGTATACTTCATTACATATACCGACCTAACTACTTACATTACAGACATACAATACACGACACATTTATACCAAGGGTTTTACATGTAGTTTTACAAATGTGGCTTGTTGGTGCCTCTATTGTTGCAAAGGTTGATTTGATTTCAATTTGTGTGTGTCTGTTTTGAGTCTGCAGTCTTCCTTTCTTTTAAACATGGCAACAAAATACCAACGTCGAATCCTTGACAACTGGAAATTGACCCATACATTTCACGCGCTTGTACGAACCAGCATCGTATGTAATTCTATTTCGTATCACATGACAGGTAATGCTAGTAATGATGACGTATTACACAACAAAGTGACGTCATCAAAGGAGGGATGTCATTGTTGGTAGAAGCGCGTGCTCGCTTTGCTCACCTTGGAGCTTGATACAGTTGACTATGCTGAGTTAACTGATAACAGATTGTTAGCGTCTCGTAACTTGTTTCTGGGATTTGATAGGCCAGTGTCACGTGTACCTGTGCTTACCTGGATTAAAGGTGTAAGTCGTGATTTACATCCAATTAAGTTACATAAATCTCTTTAGCTGCTGGAGACGAGTTGGTATGCTTGTATGACATGATTAAATGGTGGCTAATTCATGGCCGACATTTTCTAACAATGTATGGACATGCTGCTCACGACTACACCCCTTCAGGCAAACACAGATAACGCCAATTAAAGAAACTAACCTGTTTCTCATTACCCTCGCGCCCTTGACATTTCTGCCGCCCTTTTTATGTTCTTTATATTTTTAATCATTGTTAAGAACGAGATTGTTTCGATATGCTTCAACCCCGATTTCATTTTAGTGTGCCAAACTCACTTCTCAAGAAGTTAACCATGCCGTACTTCACAATGTCAGATACGAAGCTGTTCCAAGATTTTACTGCTATGGCTTGACTTCAACAAAGCAGAAATTAAATGCCCTGCTGAATGACATATTTTCTTAATATATAACTACTCAAATGAAAAATTATATATAGAAATAAAATCCTCCCTCCCGCCCGAATAAGATTAGAACAAAGTGATGAGAAACAAGATATGTTCTTTACGTAACCTAAACTACCCAATTATTCACACATGCATCTGAAATCAGCATTGACAAACTGATCCCCAAATACATTACAAACGACATGTTGAAAGAGAGTCTCATTTTATGGTTGAAACACGTAACTTGTATAGTTTTGGGCAAGTGGTCCGCGGGTTCATCTTTATTTATCAAACATAATATCCATTTCAACAATCGGTTATTTTCGATTGCCCCTTACCTATAGCTACTTTATGCTTTAAGAAAGTAATCGATCAAAATAATAAACACAATATAAACAGTTAACCGTGTAATTATTCGTACAAGACATGTGAAGGTACAATTGACATTTGTATAGCGCCAAAATCGAACATTTACTCTCAGGCACTGTCTTAGTATTGCCGGCTTTCACCCACGTGACTGTTACCTTGACCACGGTTGTTATCCACCATTGATGTGTCCTTAAAGATTAAACAAACGGAATGAAAGGAGAGGTGTAAGCGTTTGTACAGGCCCTAGATCGGGACCCAGAAAACTAAATTCCTTCTAATCGATCTACATATGTCTCAGGTTGATGTTGAGAATGCCAGTGATGACAAACTCTGGCCATATGATAGCAACCCAAAGCACAACATAAACTCGTGACGATCGGGAGGGTAAAACATTCTAGATGCTGGGAGGCTAATATAAATAAAACATATCTGGTAACATGTTAATTGCGTTATTAGTGTATCTCATGGTTATACACGTTGTGGATTCACTCTAAACACTTTTCTCAATGCAACGTTGTTATGTGAGACTACAGTTTCATAAGGTAAAACATAGTTTATGAAATATTCATTTGAATTTTATGATGTTATTTGAATTCTTGTATGTTACTGTCCTAGACTTGCTTATCTGAAGCTAGTCTCACTTGGAGCTCTAATTGTTTTAATACAAAGTCCTGTTATTGAGCAGAACAAACTATTTTAGAAAAGGTGACGATATATATCCTGGTATTGTTTGTGTTGGCCCGTCTTGCGTGTTTTGGTGGCCGGACAAATTCCGTTTCTTACGTATACATGAGTAAATTGGAAAGTAAATCAAAATATGCAGCTGGACTGAAATGAAGTTTTAAAGATATTATGAATACTTTTCACTTTTTGAAATTAAAAAGTTGAGGCGTTCTATGATTTGATAGACTCATTTTTTCGAATGAACTAGTCAGTTGACTAGTCTATTAATTTATCTATTCATCTCTGCAAATGTTCCCACATGTACGTGAATTAGTGTTTGAATATTCAATGATGAGACTGTTACGCAGAGACTATTTTGATGTCCTAAACTATTATAGTGTAACTTCCTGTTTCTCCTTTTTATCGTTGAACTCAAGTTTGCATATTGACTACTTTCATGACATTCTAAATGAATGACATAAACGGTGTTAATATTGCTTCATTGTACAAGGTGTTCATTGAACAAATGTTAAATTTTGACAAGTAGAATTCTGCTGAGTTTCATCGATTCAACACACGTAAAAGTGGTCCGTTTGAGTTTGTTATCCCAAGCATTCTTTAATGCGAGGCAGGTCAATCTTTCTGTTACATCAATTTTTGTTTTCACAATATTATCACCGTAAACGACTATCATGAATGTGTTTTTCACAACATTAAATGATAACGTAATGTAATAAAACTACATATGTATATTATAATATCTCCAGCGAAATGCTACAGGAATATATTTTGCATACTCTCATAAAGAAATTGTTTCCTTAGAAAAGTATTTACTATCTTCAAGAATGTGTTCCCACTATACAGCACACATGGTCTTATTGACTGTATATTAATTAACTGTACGATGTAGATAAAACTATAATATTATATTTCAAACTAATTATTGTTTCCTTCTACTGGTTTAAACATTGAATTACTTTTGAACCCATGTATTGGAAAATGACTGACCTCTCGGGTCAGACTAATTGTTTCGTATGTAAACGAAACGCTTTCCGACACGGCTGTGTGTTGTAAATGTTAACAATATAATAATAACAATAATAGTCTATTTATATAGCGCATATATCCATGCACAGTGCATGCTCATAGCGCTGGACATTATTACCCTGGTCTTTAGGACAATGTACAATTCAAGAGCACACAACCCAAGCTGCCTGGCAGGCGCTAGAAGGTCAACCCTCACAAATGCCATCACTTCCGAACCAGGTACCCAATTTTTACAGCTCGGTAGACTGAGACAATGTGGATTAAGTTTCTTTTCTAAGGAAACAACGCAATGTCACAACCGGGAGTCGAACTCCGGACCTTGTGATTGGCAGGCGGACGCTCTACCTCTAGACCACTGCGCTCCAAAATATTTGACAGCCAGCAGGGTCAGAAGAATTTGTCACATTAAGATGCTCCCATTGTGAGCACTTTGGTTACATTTTAATATAACCTAGAATGACTGTGCTTAGATGAACACAGCAATGGGGCTTCCCATATTTGGAAGGAGTATGACGTAAGGTGAAACCGGCAATAGACCCAATTATAGTGGCGTGTAATTCCTGGAATGAAATGAAATTATTACAGTGACGTATCTATAAATATTTCATACTTGAAGTATTTGTTCGCAGATTTACGTGCTTCATGATGTCATAAGAATTTGTAAACTGTATTTCTAAGTTTTTTACTGAGACAAGAGCATAATATATATTTCAAGGACAGTTTGGTTTATGGTGAAAACACGTGTGTCACACCAATCACAATGTGTACAGGGATATGCCATTTACCTAGACAAGCGTGCATACATTCTTGAAAACTTATTGTTAAAAGAAGTGTTGTTGTTAATGCACCAATTGTAACTTATATGAAGATGTCATTTACTGACACGGCAGTGTATATATCCTTACAAATATTGGTTTATGATGCAAACGGGTGTGGCTGGTATTGCACCTGCGTAGTCGCGCCAAGTGTCTATACACGACACCACAATCCAATGGTGTAACCGGCTGTCAGCCGTCATCGATGTAAATCGCAGCGCTCTTCCAATAGCTTAAGAGGCGACTTTCGGAAGGCTTGTCAAATTAATAAAGGCATTTGTTCTGACAAGGTCAGTCCACCACACGGCCAGAGGGACTATGTCATGTTATAACACTGCCTTAATATAACGTGTGGCGTTCACCCTTAGGCACAGCACAGATTTGATAAGGATGAGGTGGGAGGGCTGTTCTTTACTGCTGCTCCTGCTGGGAGTCTCTGTTGGGCGAGGTAAGATTTCTCAATATTTTAATATATACTCAGCTCGACTACTGAAGTGTCACTCATTGGAATTGGTATAATATGATATTTTTGAAGCTTGGTACATTATTCATAATGAGTGGAAATACACTTTGCTTGTGTAGTAGAGGTTTTATGTAGCGACTTGCTGAAAGCAGAACTTGCTAAAAATATGTCTCTTAAAACTGACTGGAAAAATGTGAAAACAAAACAAACAAAAGTACCATGAGCATAAAACAGGTACGAACAAACGTAGCTTCGTATCATACAACAGGTACGAACAAACGTAGCTTGGTATCATACAATTGCACATGTTCTGTGTTCATCTTACAAAATAAACATTTATTAGTAACATTCAGTTACTTATGGGTCCATCATTATGACTTTGTACAATAATATGCAGGTCAATACATTGAACCTTCAATAGCTGGGTTGAGTTTAGTATTACTCTAACAATGGCTGCAACACGATTATGGTAATGATCCTGATATGCTGTTTTAAAGAAATGAAAGACAGTGTATTGATATGGTATGACCATACTTTAATTTTAAACGAATTATAAAGTATTATCTTGATACAGTTATAACCTTGTATTAAGTCCGGTTGTACATGCTCGTTTAAATATGTACAACTGCCATAGGACTTTGAGAGCAGCAGAACCAAACATTGATCTGAGATTCGATGTCTGAGAGCGGCAGAACCAAACATTGATCTGAGATTCGATGTCTGAGAGCGGCAGAACCAAACATTGATCTGAGATTCGATGTTTGAGAGCGGCAGAACCAAAAATTGATCTGAGTTTCGATGTCTGAGAGCGGTAGAACCAAATATTATGTGATAGCACACGTACACGGATACAAAACACGTTGACTCACTTTTATACGTCAGATGGACTCAAGATAATGAATTAGAATATATGTCTCAGCTTCTGTGACCGTACAGAAATGACAAGAGTAAAAACGTAGAAATGAAGAAGAGGACAGATATCGACTCTATCTCTATGTATGAGACAAATGAAGAATAAGACAGATATCGAATGTATCCCTATGTATGAGACAAATGGTGTAGTTAGAACTGTATGTGTTTGTATTTTCAGCTCAGTACTACCTGAGACATCCAAGCACTACCTGCGACCCCTCGGTATGTACGGACGGAGTATGCAGTGGGGGTTACACAGGCGACTACTGCCACTGTAACACTGGATTCCACAACCCCGAGGGAAACTCATCCATTTGTGTTGGTATGCAACATTACTTATATCTTTACAATTACCTGTGAGAGAGAGGTTGATGTTTATGTGCACATTCTCTATATATTAACTCGGCGCAAGGGAGATTATTATGTTGTCTAAATGCAAGGGGATAGTATTAGGCTGTTGGCCCTGTGTAAGAGTTTGGAAGGAGGTTTTGGTTAGTTAGTGGATATAGTTATTGTTATGGTAGGGTTAGAGAGAACGTGAAAGTTTCATAGTTTTCATCTTATTTTATTGTATTTTATTAAAGTTTTATTTTTAACTGAGAAAGAGTTCCACCGGTGAGTATGACTGGTTTGGTATGTTTAGTAGATGTGCGTTTAGTAGATTACGTATTATGAGTTATTCCAGGCCCAATGTTGCTGCGAGTTTGCGGCGCCGGAAGTTGTATTGAGTGCAGTAACTATGTGCGTGTTAACGTTCAATTGGTTATCCGCATTAGGACATTAACAAAAGATCTTCCAGAGGTCAAACCGTATTTCGACCTCACACTCTATTTAGTTATTTCCGGCATCTGATTGTCTTCTCCGCCCTTTCTCTGTGTACACGAGCTATTATCCTATTGACCCCGACGCTTGACAGGTGTTAGTTCGAGTCGTGTCAGGTCAACTTTCTCCCGCCCCATAACTAGTACCAGGGCAGGAGATTAAACTAGCCGAATACCAGACAGCAATGAATCAACTAAACACTCACTCACATTCCAGGTAATATGTGTCTATGTTGGTTTTGTGAATGGTCAGTCTATGCGCTTTGGGAGTTGGCATCATTTGTTAGTGACAGGTTGATTTGATGCTGCCATATAAGGACGATAGTGAGAGATCAAGTAAGGTTCAATAGTGAGATACCCCAGTAGATACACAAGATACACTATATAAGGACGATAGTGAGAGATCAAGTAAGGTGAAATGGTGAGATACGCCAGTAGATTATCAGTGCCCATAACAAGATACACCATATAAGGACGATACTGAGATATCAAGTTAGTAAATTCATACATACATTGGATACGCAAAAGATATCCCTTCACGATTAAGACGTTTTATCAATTAAACGATGCCAATCAAATTACACTCATTGAAATTGAAAAATCCCTTTGATTAACTACTACATAACGACGTAAGGAAAATAATTAAAATCACTTGGTATCTTTTTTTTTGTACGTTAGCATATGTTCATCGTTGTTGATTTTCACCCTATACCGGTACGATTGAAGCTATTGTCTCATGCTTGACCTCCTGTTGTTAGGACATCAGGCATATACCTTCCATAGGTCATACCGTATTTCGACTTCACACTCTAATTAGTTGTCACAATTAGGACTAGGTGCGGTTTGCAGTTTTTCCTAATGAACATCAGTTGTTTAACAATCCGTTTTGTGTGAACCTTGCAGCAATCGACCAAAGGCAATGTGAGAGAGACGTCACTACTTATTTTTTCCTCTGAGATGATATCACTGTATCATGTAAGGTGTGCTAATACAATTACAAATATCATGTCATCAAGAACGGAAGTATATTTTATAATTATTAAGTCAATTTAGACATTGCATAACACTGGTTTTATTTACATTTTGTCTAAATGCTTGAACAAACATCCACGATTCATATGTTAGAAAATGAAGTTTTGAGCATGAATCTAATAAAACGATTGCAACCAGTTTGGTAAATGCGAAATATTTGACATATTGCTTTGGTTATGAAGCATTGTACAGCTATAGAAGCCACTGTCGTTGGACTTTGGAAACATAAGTCTGTTAGATTCCCGCTTCGTCTTAATCTTTTTTGGGAGATTTCCTGACACACCAAACTCGAGTGACTGATAGCGCTGACAAATCATTCACCTGCTTCGTTGAGTTTTGTCATGATACTGTGACGGAAAAACATTGCCCTGGGCAAAACATTTCATTCGCCTTTAATCATTGTCAAATGCAAAATCCAATTCTGACAAAAACAAACGAGTGAAATACTTAAAGAGATTTTGAATCGTGTAAATTAAATTCAGTGCAAACATCGCATTGTACCTACCGTACATTGTACCTACCTACTCTCTCACATTGCGTGCTTGTATTTATGTACCGTACGGTGACCTATTTCAACTCGGCACCTGTTTTTGTTTGCCTTTCACAGCGTCATCTCGCAAGATTTCGTGGCAAATCGGTTTGTTTATAAACAAGAAGCATCACTCGACTCTCTCCACAAAAATTAAGTGAATTCAGCTACGCCATGGAATTGTATACTTCAAAAGTGTAAAATGTATATTTTTGCTGTCATTTTCACTATTACCAAATGTTTGTGTCATAAACATACACAGAACTGCTTAAAACATGTAAGGAGACTTTCAATTCAAAGATCATCTGCTTTAGCCAATTCCCAGCTTGCAAGTGTAAATGGTTGATAACTGGAATTCCTTCATGGAGAATAAAACATTTCGTTTAAACCTTGTGTTGTCCTTATATAATTTATTTCAAAATTGCAAGGTTTTCAAAATGATTTATTCTCAATATATTGATTTAAAAGCTGTGTTTTAAAGCTTTTAGAGTGATGTTAGTAAAGGAAAATAATTCAGTATTCATCAGAAGCCATTAAAATGCACGTGAAGACGTTGTCATCACAGGAATCTCGATTTAAAACACTTTTAAACAACAGTAAACTTAGCAAATGACTAGTGACACAAGTTAATTTGAGAGCATGCCTTGTGAGGAACAGATATAAATTCACTCTGAAAAATATATAGCATGTGACGTTTTTTGTCCTTCCTCGCCCATGTCAACTCGTGTAACTCATAAATGTCCAATCAGCATGTCCGAGTCAAAACAGGTGTCACACCTCCAAAAAACAAAACAGCAGACCCCTATCGGATATTTTACGAGAGTTTTGTCTAACAACATAAAGTATAACTTTTCGACATGTAAATACAAGGTAAAATTGAAGATTCTGAGGTATGAATGCTTAGGATCATTCAAGTTTATGACATGATGATTTTATTTGCCTTCGTGTCTTAAGGGAGCCAAAACTGGTCACGCCACGATAAGCGCGCTTGCTGACGGAGGAGATGAGTGAACACACTTGTCCCAGTTGACCCAGCCGAAAATAGGTATTGGTGTTAGACTGCAGCGACAACCACCCGTAAGAGTGGTATATACATTATATATATTCCGGTATGTATATTATATTTATTTTTATCATTATTATTATTATAACATTGCGACAGGAAACGCATAAAGTCAGAATACAGTCGTATGTAACCCGCCATCCCTCCATCAGCAGTTGCAACGCCCCGGGTGGGCGTGTTCAGTGAGATCGCAACGCAGATCATATCATGGTTCCACTTACATTTGCCGACAAGTACACACCTTTTACATTTGCCAACGTCCAATTAATTTAGTCACGATGTTCTTAAAGGAACATGATCAAAGATGCAGGTACGCCAATCTATGTTCAGAGCTTGTCTTTCTGTGGATCTGGTAATATAATACCGTGTTGTATTATTTCCGATTTTTTTTTCGCAAAGATTGCACATTAATTGAGGCGATAAAGAAAAGGGATTTTCCACCTACGTCTGACGCCAAAATAGTTTGCCATTGCATTTGAAGGAATGTAGGCAAATATGGAACTGGCTGAAATGGTGACATGCCATAACGGTGACATGCGATTGGACGAAACGGCCACAGTTAGACGAAACGGGGATAGAGATTTGGTCGAAACGGTGACACTTTTTGAACACAACGGTGGCAACAAAAGATATATGTTCTGAGTCAAAAAAGAAACTTCACAAAATGTAATTTTTTTTAAAATGACTACTTTTTCTCTGATGACACATCTCTGTA
>JAUELE010232851.1:0-11941 GCA_031471655.1 Diodora aspera
AGCACCCACACAACCTGCCTCTAACTGTATTATACAATTCTGCGAACTATTGAACTCCAGTTGTGAATAAAATAAGCTGGTCATAGCAGGATGGGCACTTTGCATTCTGGCTGTGTACTAGCGAGTTGAGACTGTCAATCTGTGTTGAGTTGTTCCTAACCATTTGGTTAATTCCTCTAAAGTTCCCGAGTCCTTGTCGGCTAACGCTACTTGACGAATCCCCGCTGCGACGACGACCAAGAGACGACAAGGACCCGTGAAAGCCACCACATATGTTAAATTATTAGTGGGAATATAGTACATCAAAATATAGCCAAATTATGCTCTTGGCATATTATCCCACACAACCAAACAAAAGCATGGCCTCATGCTTTAATTAAACGATTGAATTGACCAATTAGCGGGAACATCAATGCAGATTTGCCAGCAAGACTTAGTGCTTGACACGGCATTTCTACAATAGGCAGAAGGACGTCCTTTTTCCCCCCAAACAATGTTATGTACATATATAGTAATAATAATTATGGACATTACACTTCTATTAGTTTTACACTCATTTATGTACACATGGCATGCCATTAAGTAGATCTTTCTTTCATCGGCATTTGGTTTCAGATCAAAACCTGTTTTCTCGGTTCAAAGAATACCACTCGCTACGAAAGCCCTAAACAGTGTTTTATGGACTTCACATCCACTTGCTAAAATATAAGAAAGGGATGATGGTACCAAAAGGTGTTGTACGCACTCTAAAAGCAATAATTTCTGTCAACTGACAATCAAAACATTAATTAGGTGCCGATAACTGCTGTCAAATTTAAAATTATAAAAGAAATTGTGGTTGTTAAGTTTAATGAAATGAAGAAAATGCTAAAAAAACAAACAACGAATAATTACTACTACTTCCCCTTTCTCTTTTACCTACAATAACACCTGTTTTCACCTACACACACAAATCTCCTTTTTTCAACTCTCTCCTTTCACATGGGGCCAAAATACAGCACTTCTTCCCCTTCCATTAGGCAACATATACCCCCTACGCCAAATCAGTGTATCTGGAGTGTGCACGTTGAACAGTAACCTCTCTCTCTTGAGTTCGATACCGGCAGACATTTTCAGTTCTGAGAGTAATTGAACTGTGCAAATATTATTCTACATTTACACTTAATACTTAGTCTTACAAGAAGATTACTGAAGTGATCAACAGACTACATTTTAGCTCGAATTGCTTTTACTGCCTGAACAAACTCATGAACGTATAAACGCAAGATTTTCTCGTTCGCCTTTTTCTTCGTCATTAAATATGCAAGTAACATACTTTTTAATATTAGTACATGTACACGTAGGTTATCAAAATTTGTATGGATTCTAGCTATACAAAGTATCCTACTTAAAAGACAATTGTGTCTTCGATGGAAGAATTACAGGCATATATGTATGGTCTTACCTTGTTTGACAAGGGGAAATATATTATAAATGATGCATGTTCCTACAAGATGTACATTCACACGTACACGGACAGTATTGTCAGAGAATACGATGTGCAGGTATCATCATACATGTGCAAGTACACTGTATTTGCTGTCCAGAGCATTTAAATGTATAAGTCTATGTCAATGTGAAACGTACTTTCAATCAGACATTCATATGAATGTATCGCTAGCACTTCACAAACAGATCGGGGACATTTCATGTTGCGGGTAGATCACATGCAGCTGTGTGTAGTTCGCGTGAAAATCACGTCTACATTGGGTGCAGTTTGCGTGTTCATCGCGTGTTCATTTCGGGCAAATCGCTTGTTCGTCGCGTGTATTTCGGGCGTTTTTCGCATGTATTTCGGGTGTTTTTCGCGTGTTAGTCGCGTGTTCATCGCGTGAATTTCGCGTGTAAATCACAGACCAACGCAGGCGGAACGCGTGCAGGGAACGTTACTTTTGAGGCGACCTGTAAGTGATGTCTAATAAACTAGTGTATACATGCATAGTCTATGCGTGCATTGTATATCTTGGTTAACACCGACGACCGACTGTGTGGTTGTTTGTGAGTTATTTTGCCGACCGATCGCAAGATGAACTGAGACTAGCTGATGAGAAGCTAGTCTAGTATTCGCTTAATTCTGAGTACATACAGCAGGTCTTCTTGGCATTCCATGTAGGTATTAAAACAACATTGAGAGGTGTAATATTAATGTTGCGTCCGATTGATGGGTTTACTGCCAAAAGTGACACTACCGTTTATAATGTCCCAGATTGTATGTCTCAGTGGTCATCCACCGGTCAAGTCGGGAATTGTATAAGTGGGCTACATCAATCCTTGGAGACTCGGTCTCAGCATTCACACGAGACGTCTCGATCGTTAACCCGAGGAGCCTTGCCCCGTTTTCATGTCGTAAATAAACCAGCGCCTGCCACTGATTGAACCTGGTCTGATGTCTTACTTTGTTACAGAGATAATATTTATCTCTTGCAGTGGCGCATCCAGGGGGGGGGGGGGGTCCAAGGGGTCCGTTATGAACCAACAACATCTCTGCGGCATTCCAGTGAAGCTGCAGTGATCGCGGGCCACATTTGGTGAGCCCAAAGAAAGTCCTTCTTAAACCCATGAATAGTTCACTCAAGGGCGAATGAAATTATTTGGCGTGAATGGAGCATTGGGGAGGATAGGAGGGAAATAACCAAATAAAATACGAAAAAACAACAACTAGTGAATGAAATATTGTGAAAAAGACGCGCGGATGTAAAGTTGAAGCACTGACGACTACAAGCTAATGCAGAAATCTGTCTCCATTTAACCTGCCCCAACAAGCTGCGTATGCAAGAGTAAATAGCTTCGTAAATAAGAGTAAAGACGATGCGTATGCAAGATTAAGACGATGCGTATGTAAGAGTAAAGAAGGTGGGCACGTGAGAGTAAAGAAGCTGCACGTGTAGGAGTAAAGACGATGCGTATGTAAAAGTAAAGAAGCTGCGAATATAAGAGTAAAGAAGATGCGTATGTAAGAGTAAAGACGATGCGCGAGTAGGAGTAAATGTGACTCGTTTGGTTCAGCAAATGTAGGTCCTTGTTAGTAATTAAACCCTCATTGGGCTGAATCGTTTTTCAAATGACGGCAACATTTGGGATGTGTCTGATTTTCCTTCAAAATACACAAACTTAATGAGACAAAGACACAAACGTAAATCATGACTTGCGATGCTATGTTGCCCGTCATTTATCTGGGTTTTTTATTTTTGCTTAAATGCTTGTCGTTCACCAATCCTTCAGCTGTTCCCATTGAGAGTAGTTGGATCAAGTGGGATTCAAACCTATACACTAGACTGCTGACATCAACAACCAAAAGAATAAGACGAAAAGAAATCGGTATCTGACGAATACGGGGTTTTCGTATACAGGCCAATGTCGTCAAATGTTTGGAGATATTGGATCCATAGAGTAGCTGCAGATATTAATGATGAATCTGTACATTGTGTCTGATCCAGTTGAAAGCAGCACAATCTTGCTCTATAATAATAATAATAATAATAATAATTTTCTCAGCTTCGTAAGACCACTAACACCATGTTTTCTGGTTAACGTAGAACCCAAATTCTAAACACACATACATGTACTCGTACATCCCACATCATTATGATGGCATTATATCCTGCTTGATCCGTCAGCCTTGTGCATCTTCCTTCTTATCGTGTATGCATCAATATTTATACAACACAATCACTCACTTTTCACTCTTTGCATTTTCAGAAAATGTTGATATATACACATGCGCATTAATTAAGCACCACCCAAAATAATTGCTGATTGCAACCAAATGGGTTCAAACCAACGAACCCAACCACTGATATTTAAATAGCACAGGTTATTACAACGGGCTTATAACCAAATCTCTGGTTTCCATATTCTGAATGACAATTGCATTGAGTTGAACAAAATCATATGACATTAAAATGGGTGGTGCTCATTTAATGCTCATGTGTATATTACAAAACACTTGATAAACAACGTTGTTACTTCATAAAACTCCTGAAACTAACATTTAAATGACTGCTGTCTCACGCGCACAATACTTCCCTTCACATGTTCTAGGGATATAGATACAAAGGGAAAATGTTCAATGTTATTTGCAAGTTGAACATAGGAAAACACAATTTTCATGAACGATTTCGGTATCCACTTTCATAAACCTGATTATTATGGGAATACGAAATAAGCAGAATGTCTGAAAGCTCATGGTCTCTGACAACATGTTTCGGTATCAAGCCTCAGATCTTGTAATGGGTACTCTCCCCAGGTTTGCATTAGTTTTCTCGGGTTTCTCCACCTTTTCAGAGCTGATTTTGCTGAATTCGAAAACGTAACAGGCACACACTCAGAACTGCGGACTTTGATATCCGCATAACTGAACAAGTGAAGGTTGGAGTAGTCTTACTTACAGCTCGGATCCAGCAGTTGGCCATGTTACAACACAAACTTCATTACCTCAGTTGGGCTCTCCCGTTACTTCCACGCTAGTTTATTGTGACAGTGATTTATCAGGTCTGCTTTTCAACTTTCGGAATAAATGCCAGATGGTGAAAAACATTGCTGCTCGTATCATCAGCAAATCTCGAAACCCTGACATATCACCCCAGTTCAGAAGAACCTCACTGGTTGCCGGTTGAACAAAGAATCAAAACACATTTGTTTTCTCTCACTTTACGTACATTTATATGTATTTCATTTTGCATGACTACTGTGTCTCGACAAGATGTGTGTGTGTGTGTGTTGGGGTGGGGAGGGACTTGAAGTGTTGCAGAATGGGAGGTCAGACATCCGTTTGTTGAAGCGCTCTGACCGTCGTCCAGCGTCGCCTGGAGCCGGAGGTTGTCATCTTGTTTTGTGGGTGTGACTAAAACCAATAATTGGTAAATGACCTCAGATAATTACCGAGTGGAAACTGAACGTTCCATAACAACCGTCACCGTGGGCTCCGGCATTGTGATTCTTTCCAGTCCATATAAGATAGTCTGCAACCATGGTCATCATAACTGCAGAATACATGAAATCTATCTATCTATTCTATCTATGTTAAAAATATCTCCGTTTCACATAAACAACATGTAACTGACAAACAACTACTACATTATATGTCTCTTGTACAGTACTGATGTGATAAAATGACAATCATACGTTGCATCAACATTCAACACTGTAAAGATTAAGTTTTCATTCGTATCACAAATATCTCTGGATGGATGTGGGCATAGAGAAAGTAGAAAATGGTGGTGTCGAGACTTAACCTCTGTGACACAACAAGATGTGCAGAGTACTGAAACACATTGGTACCTTATTGACTTGTACATTTTGGTTAAGGGGTGATTATCATCTTTAAATGATATAATCATTCATCTTTATTAAACGTATCCAGAAAACATTAAAAATATCTCCGCTTCCGGTTACGTGACCATTCGACCTTGACCTTTGGTAACCTTCACTATATTTGATAAATTCAAGCCTGAAATATCTTTCCTCCCGCCTTACTGTAAGGCAGCTCTACCTACTGGTCTTAATATATTGAAAAACCAGGTGACATTCACCTACTGTGACACATGTACCCGGAAGCGAATGTTTAGATTTGGGGCCATAATTCCTTATTATTTGTGTCTGTAAAACCTTGCAAGCTAATCAAATTTCAAATTGCTTCTGTACTTCAAGTAAATATTTACCAAACATCTCATAAAATGAGCTATTTACTTAGTGGTACATTGCAGACAAGTTCGCCTGATAGCGACATCTCATAGGCCGAAAGGGGGAGTCCAACATGCAAAATTTCAGTCCCATACGGGGTTCGAGGACTCTTTACTATACAATTTTCCGCGTTTGATTTTAAAAAGAGGTGGGGGGGGGGGGATCCCCTGGACCTCCAACCCCCCTGGATCCGCCGCTGATGTATATATTCATCTAAATCTACAGTCGGTGCGATAGACTGAAGGTCATCAGGTTATATCAATATCGACGTCATAGCAATCAGATGTGTACACTGTTTCCTAGTCTCAACAGACGCCGCAGGCTAATGAAACCTGGACTCTCTATCTTGGCTGATATGGCGTTACACGCTGTTATCAAGAACTGTACCAAATGCTACATCTCGTTGTGCAAGGAGCGTTTTCAGACTACTTCGTACGTGGTGTAGCTGTGAAATGGCTTTCTATTGATTTTGCAACTGCTTCAAAGTCATGTTTGATACCTTGAACGTTCTCAATGTGAGTCGAGATGGCAGTAGACAGCTGTTATGTTATTATATTATGTTAGCAGTTCCTACAATGAACGGTCCAAATTTAGAAGGACAAGATTTGACTCGTTCCTGCCCCCTCTGTTACCTCTACACCAAGAACGACAACCTTACACAGAAAACATCAGAGTCTTAATTTCCTTAACAGCAAATTAGTTTCTCTTCAACTATATTACATTATTGTCGTGGATTATGCCACCCCACCCCCACCCCCGCACCACCACCTCCCCCGGGCTGGTGTAATTGTTGCAGGAGTCCCAGTTTGAGAGACTATTGGAGGTAGACAGACAGACAGAGGACGGACAGAAGGCTTGATAAACTGTACACCGTTGCCATGGCTCCACACACCTCACCATTAGAATCTGAAAGTAAAAGACAACGATCAGAGAAGACAATCAATAAACCCTGCCACCTGTAGAGTGAACAAGAGTGCAGAATTTACTAATCACATTAAAGTATCTTCAAGCTGTAGCTTAGAAGATCCGACAAAAGCCCAGTTAATTTGTCCCATTCCGAGTCAGTAGTGATTAGCCAATGAAGTCACTCCTTCCGTCCGCTGAACGCAAAGACGGTTCACCAGGGATTAGCAAATAGAATCATTCGTTCCGTCCGCTGAACGCAAAGACGGCTCACTTTCACATGACATTTCAACACACTCCTACGACAGCTGATGTACTACAAGCTTTCACATGACATTTCCACACGGTCATACGACAGTTGTTGTACTACAAGCTTTCAAACGACATTTCCATACAGTCACACGGCAGTTGTTGTACTACAAGCGCTCACTTGATATTTCCTCACAGTCATAAGACAGTTGTTGTACTACGGGCTTTCACATGACATTTCCTCACAGTCACAAGACAGTTGTTGTACTACAGGCTTTCACATGACATTTCCTCACAGTCATAAGACAGTTGTTGTACTACAAGCTTTCAAATGACATTTCCACATAGTCCTACGACATAAGCTGTACTACAAGCTTTCACATGACATTTCCATACAGTCATACGACATAAGCTGTACTACAAGCTTTCAAACGACATTTCCATACAGTCCTACGACATAAGCTGTACTACAAGCTCTGACATGACATTTCCATACAGTCATACGACATAAGCTGTACTACAAGCTTTCAAACGCCATTTCCATACAGTCATACGACAGCTGCTGTACTACAAGCTTTCACATGACATTTCCATACAGTCATACGACATAAGCTGTACTACAAGCGTTTACAGGACATTTCCATACAGTCCTACGACAGCTGTTGTACACCACCCGTACGGCATAAGCTGTACTACATGCTTTCACATGACATTTCCATGCAGTCATAAGACAGCTCATTAGAGTTCATTACTTCTAACGCATTAAGTCTTGCTAATTGAAAACCAAATCAGATTTGTGTTTTAAAAAAAGGTTCTCACCTTTAACATCTAGAAACTTTGTATCATACAGATACGTGTTGGGGTCGACCTTTAAATGAATCTGGCATTTGTATCTCGCTTTGTCATCGCAAGTGACATCGTCCAGCTTAAGCACGAGGGAATTTTCAGTGTGTGATAATTCGGCTCTGTTTTCAAGAGGTTTGCCACCAACCCCAAAACCAGTTTCAATATCATCGTCGACTTTATAAAAAGCTACGTCTCTCCAGTTGTCATCGACGGGTCTCATCCTGGCCAGGCCCAAATAGGTGACCATGTCACCTGGACTCACGCTGTACGAGCACGCCATTGTCACTTCCCCTGACGTGGTGACGTTGCTGATGGTTATATTCACAGCGGCACTGAGAACACAGCCTATACCTGCAAAACAAGAACAAAGCATTGATTCCATGTGGTTTCAGCAATACAAGAGACGTGCATTGATCTCATGTGGTTTCAGCAATACAAGAGGCAAGTATTGATCTCATGTGGTTTCAGCAATACAATAGACAAGCATTGATTTCATGTGGTTTCAGCAATACAAGAGGCAAGCATTGATTTCATGTGGTTTCAGCAATACAAGAGGCAAGCATTGACTTCATGTGGTTTCAGCAATACAATAGACAAGCATTGATTTCATGTGGTTTCAGCAATACAATAGACAAGCATTGATTTCATGTGGTTTCAGCAATACAAGAGACAAACATTGATTTCATGTGGTTTCAGCAATACAAGAGACAAGCATTGGTTTCATGTGGTTTCAGCAATACAAGGACAAGCATTGATTCCATGAGGTTTCAGCTATACAAGAGACAAGCATTGATTTATATGCAAAGCACAGGCGCAGATACACACACGCGCGCATTCTGGGCAAACCTGGTTTATCATTGGAAGCCATCTCACTGGATATTCCGTTTTAAGAAAAGGTGAACTCTATATAAGAAAACGTCTGCGTGTTATCTATCTATCTCCTGTACATTTCAGATCTGCCAGATAACTTATACCCAAATTAATAACCAGTTGTGACCCTTAGATAACAATAAAACCAGATAGTTAGGTGGTATTGAGATGCAATCAAGCCAGCAATTAAATGACTTATTATATGCCAGCGATTCAGCTTGGCCCAGTCCGCTACAAGCCTTGGCCGAAGTTATAAACGGAAGCACTGTTCTAAGGAACATTTGTGCAATTTGTTTACTTGTAATTCACAGAATACCGGCTAGTTTGGAAATCCTGGAAGACAGACTTTATGGTATGGTCATGTACTGAACTGCTGCAACCTAGTGACAACTGGCATGAGGGTAAGAGAAAAGCGAATTTCTGAGTTGAAGTACAGCCCGTGGGATAGAGAGAACAAGCGTATTTCTGTAAGTTTAATCCATTGCTGTGACGTCACTCTATTGTCCCAACAGTGGATTATTTTTAAAGAATCAACAAATAATGTCGTATCCCCTTTATACTGGCAGACTGAGACAAATTCATTTTGTAGTTTTAAATAGACTCCTTACAGTACTAGTGTCATCAGAAAGTGACTCCTACTGTGATAGCGATCAAAGTTTATGCATTAGGCGCGGTCAACTGTAATTACTCCTTGACACAGTTATATACCGCGCTACAGATTTGGTTCTGTCAATATAGTACAAGACATATCTACCCACCAACATTGCAATAACACGTTTTGTTTGTCTCTTGTACTATATGATAGTGCAGCGCAGACGTTTTTATTTTGATTTAAAAATATTCTTTCCTGCGTCATATCAAGTGGGCTATACATTGATCAGATGTTCTTTTCTCAAGAAGTTTCAAATGCTTATTTCTTAGGCGCTTTTCGGGGACAGGCGAATCTACCAGCACGTGCCTGTTACACGAATTTGCAGAATCAAGGCATAACTGTTGAATCTCAAGTTCGCTCAAGTGTGGTGATGAGTGAGTATGTTTTAACTTTTTTAAATACAGCTCTAATCGAACTCGTGTACGTCCCGATTTGTCATATAGATTCAGGCTATACAAACATTGACATTCCGTACATACAGAAAACAAACAAGTGGACTAGGCAGCATCAGGGACGGGCTGTGCGCCAGTGGCATTACACCATGTTATCGGATGAGTCAAGGTTTTATCTCCGATTTACAGATGGCAGAAAACGTTGTTGGCGCCGTATCGGTGAACGGTATGCCAGAGCGGCAATTATTGACCATGATCGGTATGGGGGCGGTAGTGCAATGGTGTGGGGCGGTATTACACATGACAGGCGATCAGATCTGGTTATCCTTAATGGACACTTGACTGGTCAGCGATATGTGGACGAAATTTTGCGTCCTGTCGTGGCTCCACTTGCAAGAATTATCGGCAGGAATTTTGAATTCCAAGATAATAATGCCAGACCACATCGTGCCCAAGTAGTCATCGATTATCTCAGACGAGAGGGCATACGGACATTGGACTGGCCCGCTAAGTCCCCAGACATGTCCTCTATTGAGCATCTGTGGGACGTTCTCGGCCGGAGGGTGCACGCCAGGGACCCGGAACCCGTCAACCTGGCTCAGCTTGGGGTAGCTCTTCAGGCGGAATGGCGGACAATACCACGGGCAACCATCCGGAGATTAAGCAACAGTATGCCGTCAAGGTGTCGTGCATGTGTCGCCCAACATTATTTTGTTCGTAATAGTTAACGAACGGCTACAATAACGAACGGCTAAAATAACGAACGGCTAAAATAACGAACGGCTAAAATAACGAACGGCTAAAATAACGAACGCTTTGTTGAACGGGGCCCTGATATTGATCTTAACGCCCGAAATTGATTTTGTGAACATTTAGAGCAATTGCACATTTACGGTCATTTCATCAGTTACCTTATTTATTGTCGGTAGTATGTTTATAAGTGCAACCTACTTTTGGGCCTTGACATCTTACGTGCTTCAAGCATGACAAACAAAAACACCTTTGCTAGCAATGTTCAAGTTAATTTGCTCCCCGGGTTCAAGACCAGGATTGTATTGATATATAACTCAAGGTCTCCCTCACTGAAGCAGCGCGTCAACGCGCCAAAATGACCCCACACTAGAGCAGCGCGTTAGCGCGTCAAATTCAATGAATATAACCTGAAATGCATTGTTTTCAGATAATATGTTTTGGGGTATTCCTGACAAATAGCCAAAAATGCTATATGCAACGCATACTTTTTCAACGAACATAATGAAAATTCTTTAAATGTACATGTATCTTAATTTTGCAGTTCTTTTTCTGTAACCTCTATCTGTCGTTGTCATTATGTGTTCTATTGTACAGTCACAATTATAAATTGTCGTTCTCACTCTGAGCTCAGACCATAGATGACCACGACTATTCAGAAAATTCAAAAAAGGAGCAAGGTAGAATTTCAGAATTATTCATTCTTCTCAAATGTCAAATTCTTAAGTCAAATGCTTTTATACTAAATGTGACTTTGGAAATTTAGGAATCAAAACAAATGAAACGAAAGCGTTGTTCCAACAACCTACATTATTATATATGAGTGTATATGCATTAATAAATGTATTATATATGCACTGAGCGGAGGAAGCCAAAGTAGGAAGGGGGCTACAATCCAAGGACAAAAGGCGGGAGAGGACACGTAAACATCTTTTCGACAGTACCTGTTCAAAGTTATCAAAAAGTAACTAATTTATATTATTAACATTCAAATTCTCATATTTGGTAGGTGTTTGGTAGGTGTAGTATTCGTGTCATAAAGACAACGATGCTTTTGTATTTTGGGTACGAAGTGTTCTTCGTTGACATATTCTATTCGGCATTGTTGAATTGTCGATTGAAACAGTCTAATTGGTAGTTCTACCATGTATTTTTGACAGAATCAACATTAAAAATAGGGGATTCGCCGGCGCGTCAAGCAGCAAAAATCACTTTTTTCGCGATTCAAAAAAATTGACGTTGACGCGTTGCTTGCGCGCTGCCGACGAGCTGCTTCAGTGTGGGGTGTTTATGATAAATCAACAGGAGCGATTTTATGCTGCCGACGCGCTGCTTCAGTGTTGGGTGTTTATGGTAAATCAACAGGAGCGATTGTTTGCTGCCGACGCGCTGCTTCAGTGTGGGGTGTTTATGGTAAATCAACAGGAGCGATTGTTTGCTGCGGACGCACTGCTTCAGTGTGGGATGTTTATGGTAAATCAACAGGAGCGATTGTTAGCTGCCGACGCGGGGCTTCAGTGTGGGGTGTTTATGATAAATCAACAGGAGCGATCGTTTG
>JAUELE010232862.1:0-11938 GCA_031471655.1 Diodora aspera
ATTTTTAGCGGTCTACAATTGTTAAATTACCTCCCTTGAGGGATTTCTCGTAGCAGGATGTTGGATTACGGACTTGTCACTCGACGAATCTAGGTTCGATTCCCGCAATCACAATTGTGTTGGTTTTCAAAGTTATATTTTATCAAATTTTTTGTCAGTAAAATTTATCAAAACATTGCAGACCCTTTTAATAATGACTTAAAAACATCACAAAACGGTATATAAATCGTATTTGCCCAAAACTAACGAATTATTTGAAGCATGAAGTATGAATGATGAATACCTCGTGTGACAGCTTTTTGAATAATGAATGTTGAATCATGAATGACGAATTATAAATGATGAAGTGTGAATTAAGTATGAATGCTCCGTGTGACGCCTGCCTTAACATTAAAGTTGAATGCGTGGTCAAAATCAAAGTTTTTTCTTTTAAAAACAAAACAACATTGGGAACGATAAATAAATATACAATGATGTCTGTTATTTTAAAATAGCTATCGATTGCCATTCTTTCTTTTTCAAGCCCCAGGTCATTTATTACCTTTCTCAAACTTTTGGAGTAATCTTGTAAAGATCTGTGTCAAGACATTCGGCACAACGTTGTGACGTGTCGCTATTTGTATCCAACTATTTGTTATTTACTTTACACAGATTCCTTCAAGCTCCTTTGTTTTGGATATAAATGTTTGTCATGTCAATCACCATCGTACCTATCTGACATCCTTCACTCATATGCTCCTGAAAGATTACTGCGGTCTCAGAATAAGAACCTACTACTCGTCCCGATGACCAAGACATCGCACTATGGACAACGGTCATCCTCCTATGCTGCTTCGAAAGCTTGGAACAGCTTGCCCCAGTGTTTGTGAGACTGATATGACTTGACCAAATTCAAATCAGATCTAAAGACTCTTCACTCTAGCATACCAGATGTAACTGACTTTTTAATAATAAAAATAATAATAATAATAATAATGTATGTTGTATATTTATATATGCGCCCAATCCATATTCACAAACATGTTAATGGCGTTAATCTCTCACTCTACTTTGTACATAGACTGCCTTACTTCTTAGCGCTTTGAGCATCCATTGCGCATGGATATATGCTCTCAGTGACCTTTTATTATTATTATTTATCTTATTATTATAACATGTTCGTGGTTGGGAACACGTATCTCAAACTATACTCAAACCTGAGAAGCAACTGTAATACCTCTCTTTGCGGATGTACAATGTAGGAAATGTCTGTGAATTCTGTGAGCTGCTGTCTAACAAACAACAATACACTAAAGAGAATGGTTCTTTACTTCCATATCATCACACAATCGTCAGGGTAGTATTCAGACCAAAGGGGCGAAATGGCTCTTCTACCAGATGCCATGTAGTACCAATACATGAGTAAGATGAGTTACTGGAAAAAGATGAACTCTTGTATGGAAGGCGATCTTTCTTGAAGATGACGTCACTCAATGAACGCATGTAAAAATGAGCCTCCTTTATCAAAAGTCTTTAAAGGCTGAAACAGTCGCCTTTGCGTCGTTGTAACGGGAGGTTAAACGAAGGAAACATGTTGATGACAAAGGTTCCATGACTGTTTTCAGCAATATTTCAACATTACCAGAACATTTTCGTCTCATGATGCGACAGTTAAGGTTAATCTCGTAGATATCTGTACACACAACACGCATTTTTCACAGAACTGTTTGCATTCGATTGCATATCAATCTTTTAAAAGCCAATCAAAGATGATATACGTGTTAGTCAAACTTGACTTACACCCTGTGTTCATTATATGGTCAAGCTTGGTTCAATTCTGTTGGCCACACGTGACGGTCAAGCTCGATTGTCATTCAGTGTCCCTATGTGGTCAAACTTGGCTCCTTCCGGTTGGTCATGCGTGATGGGCAAACTAGACAAACACTCTGTTTTGAATATGTGGTCAAGTTTAGTTCATTCGTGTTGGCCACACGTGATAGTCAAGCTTGATTGCCACTCAGTGTCCACATGTGGTCAAGCACAGTTAATAGTTAGTGTCCATTCACGATGGAGAATCTTGAATTACTCTGAAAAAAATCCAACAACGTCTTTCGATTGTAACACAGACACATGCCCAGTGGAAGTTTGTACACAGTGTAAGGTTCCTCACAGTCCAATAGCAGTGTTCATCTTTTGGCTTGAATCTGAACCCAGTGCTGATGATCACAGGGCAAGCACCGTTTCCTGATGAAATATTTTTGGAAGCTCAACTGACATTTTTGAAGGGGCATTCTCTTTCCAGTCTCACGCTGGGGAACATTTCGTTTAAACACAAGAATCTTAACGAATGTTGAAAACTGCTAGCTATCCGTGGTGTGATCATGTTCTCTGAAAACACGAAAATGTAATCCACTGTATCCATGATCGTCACAGATGTGCCAAAAGGACAGAAACTTTGTGGACAGCCTATCGTGTCTTTGCACAACACACCGCCAGCTTCATATTATCCAGCAGTGAAACACCCACCAAGGTTATCAATTCCATAGACTATCTCTCAAAAAGAACATAATAACATCGTATTTACAAAAGGTATATGGTTTATGGCGTCATAAGATGACTTGATTTGGTCTTATTTTGACACCAACACTTTAATACCGGAAATACTAATTTGCATCCTGGTACTCATCCCCGAAATCCAGGGCATGTGTCGTGGCAAAAGTTATCGTCAAAAACCATGGATTCATTCCCATGAACGATAGTCGTTCTGCGTGTAGGGAAACTCCGCATGTGCTAAATATAGACAACCAATTAATTGACGTAACTACATGAGAGAAGGTAAGCAAGAGCAGTAACACTAGACAACATGGCAGATGTCCTGAGTGTTAAGAGAGGCGCGTAACGTGATTGGCTCCAAGCTTTCGCTCGAGACTCCTCACTGATTGGTTAAAACGTAAGGCTACAGCAACTTAGGGACGATCGTTCAGCATGGAGTGAATCCAGGGTATTTGACGAAGCAATCTGGCAAGTCAGAAATACCGTGGGTTTCGAGGATGCCCGGTACTGATATCTGCTCAAACTGAGAAACGGCAAATATGTTAAGGTTTTTGTGCAGGGAATAGCTGAATACACAACAATGTGAGTAAGAAAGACGTTGTGTGGTCAGATACAACACACATCAAAAGTCAATGAAAACAATATGTCTTGGATGGACAAAATATATAAACCCGGAGGTCAACAGGTGGCATTACTGACGTCCAAAAGAAACAGTATTTAATAAATATCTCATTGGTTTGTTTTTGTTCAGTTTTCTCTGAAAATCTTTGTCCAGTTTGTTTTGGACGTCAGTATAACCATTTCCATATTTACATATACAGTAACTAGTAGTAGTACTAGTATGCTGTAAAAGCCACCAGTGGCTGTGAAAAAAACATGTCTAACAAAGCAATATTGATATAATATATTTAAGATATTTTCCTGTACATGATCAAACGGCTCGAATTTCCACTCACATAAATGAGCACTTCAACCAATCAAAATTCGTTGTGAATTTCTTCAGTGAAACCAGGCGTTCATTGGTCATTGGGAGACTGAACGTTCATTGGTCATCGTGAGGCATATTTGCATTGTTCAACCGCAGAAATGCGACGCATTTCATTGGCTGGCTTAAATGAAAGATTCATGTGACCGAATTTACAAAAGCCGGAGACGTTCGATCTGTTATTGGATATATCCTAAATATACTCATGGTAATAATGGTTGTCAGCCCATAAGATCAAGTATTTTGGGACATATAGGATAAGAAATATTTCTATCCTGCAAATGTTTTAATATATCTGGGGGACAACCATTATTACCATGAGTATATCACCTGAAATAGGGTTTGCATTGATATATGCTGACGTCCAAAAGAAAGTATACCAAGATTTTGAGTGACTACTGAATATATTCACAAATGCGTTAAATATACAAGAGATATCCCTTCAAGACTTGGAAGGTTTATCAATGAGATGATGTCAATCAAAAATTACACCCATTGAAATCCAAGCATACTTTTGATCAACTATGGCCTAAAGACGTAAGGGAAAATAATTGAAATCATTTGGTATACTTTCTTTTGGACGTCAGTATATAAACGCTTCACACTTCCGGTGTCCTTGACATTGCTGGATCCTCCTGTGTTCCTGTTCTGTGTTCTCTGTTTTACTTGCAATGACATTTTGTTGAACTATATCTCGCAGTAATTCTGCCAGATTTGCGTCTTTATTTTATCAGAAAGTTATGAAACAAGCCTATGTTTGTATTTGAGCTCCTATATTTCCCTATTGTAAGATTATCTGAAAGGTGTGTGGACTGTAGGAACCGTAGACTAGGGGATTCGTAGATTAGGGGATTCGTAGATTAGGGGATTCGTAGATTAGGGGATTCGTAGATTAGGGGACCCGTAGACTACAGGATTCGTAGATTATGGGATCCATAGACTGAGGGGTCTATGCACTAGGGGTTCCGTAGACTGAGGGGCCTGTGGATCCGTAGATTAGGGGATTCGTAGACTAGCGAATTCGTAGATTAGGGGATCCATAGATTAGAGGATTCGTAGATTAGGTGATCCGTAGACGGGGGTCTGTGCACTAGGGGGTTCGTGGACAAGGGTATCTTTAGACTAGGGGATTCGTAGCTTAGGGGATATGTAGACTGAAGAGTCCTTAGACTAGGGGATTCACAGACTCAGTGGTTTTTAGACTAGGGTTTTTTTGCAGACTAGGGAATTCTTAGATTGAGGGATCCATACGAGGAGGGATTCGTAAACTGATGAATCTGTAAAAGACTTGCAGGCTAAGGGACTACTAGACTAATTGGCGATTCGTAGACTAAGGAATCATTAAACAATTATTGACCAAATGACGAAAGGATCCTCAGTGTAACAGATCTTTCAACTCTGCGATTCGTGTATCCGTTTAAGACGTTTGAAGACTCTGAATACACAGACAAAGGATCAACAATCAAAGGGACTCCAAACTCTTTGTTCAACGATCTGCTGATTGCGGTTTTGTCAGTGCCGGACAACAAACCAAAACTTGATTTGCTTATGAAGTAAAATGTGACGTCGAACATTTTTTTATCTTTCCAGCACACATTAGATAACACCCTGACATTAATCGACGTGCAAATAAATAAACATGGCCGTTGTTTGCTTTTATGACTGTAAGTATTGGGCATTATTTGGCTCGATATGAGACTATGTAAGTCCAGCTTCCGGTGACGTCATGTCCACACGTGCAATAGCTCACTTACGTTATGCTGGGTAACGGAGTGCCTTGTCAAATCCATAAACTGTCATCATTTCTTGGTTGGCATGTATTTCATCTCCAGGGTCCTCTCGGTGATAAACCTTCCAACTGTCGTCTGCTGCCACCCATCTCTCATCCGCTTGCCGCGCTAGTTATTCGAGCCTCGGCTCGTGCCGAGTTCGTGACGCGCCAAAATTAGCATGTCTTGTTCCCGCAGAAAAGCAGGAAACGTACTTCCGGCATTGCTATGGTGATTTCTTGCAGTTCTGGCAGACGTCAATTCGAGTCTACTGCTCACTGTTTCTCGTCAGAGCGGAAAATTTCCCACTCCATTGTTGGAAACTGCAGATCTCGTCTCCCGGAGTCGAAGATGTGGAAAGAGAACAGACGACTTTTGTGAAGTAGAACGTCGACAAACACAGCGTCCTCAAAGCTTCACAAAAACTTGAATGAGGCTAACGAGCAGCGAAGCTGACTTTGGATTCGAAACCAAGGACGCGAGAGACACCATTATACCCTCTAACACTAATGGAAGAGGCTTCTCAGTACGTTTAAATATGATTAATTACGTTCAAGCAAATACAAGTGACTCTTAGTTAATCATAGGCACAGGACTTTTGGCCTGAGGACGAACTTTTCATTCTCGTCCAAAAATATCAGATGAAATAACTGGTGTATGTTACAATATGTTCACTCTTAGGAATATGTGTACACAGGGGCATGGCATTTAGCATCTGCATCTGATCCTAGGACGAAATAAACTCCTTTTAGTCGATGTCTTTCAATCTGCTCCTTTGTATAAATGTTGTTGAGGATCATGCTCGCGATGGCATTAATCACATATGTTTGTTTTAAATTATGAAACCGTATACTGGCGTGCAAAAGAAACGATACAAAATGATTTCAATTATTATTTCCTTACGTCTTTATGTCAAAGTTGGTCAAAAGGATGCTTGGATTTCAGTAAGTGTAATTTGATTGACATCATGTCATTGATAAAACTTCCTAATCTTGAAGGGATGTCTATTGTACATCTAACGTATGCAGGAATTTAATCAGTAGTCTCTCAAAATCGTGGTATCGTTTCTTTTGCACGTCAGTATAGTGATGTCATTGCAAATGGAGCGTTGTGTAATGCACAACTGTTTTTTTATTCAAGCCGCTATATCAATCCTAATAGACTGTTATAAACAATAACATCATTTCGCTTATTCTTAATTGCGATTGTTGTTATACATGTACAAAGATAATTCCACCTATATTCATTAACAACGCGTTTGTTTCTTTTTCACCTAGTGAAAGACACCGATCTCCCTTTAAACCCCCTGGTTTAAACGGCGAAAAGAACTCACTCTGAACTAACCAATAGAATTTTGAACATTTTCGTTAACCTTCGAAAAAGGTGTACTTACAAAGAAATGCATTCCATTCATACTCGGACTTCGGAAAAGAGAATATATTCTCAAAGACTGTCGTCTAGTATTGCAGTGCTATCTAGACTAAATATTATTGCACGGGGAGCTGGACATATACTGACGTGCAAAAGAAGCGATACAAGATTTTGAGAGACTACTGAATAAATTCACACTTGCGTTATATATGCAAGAGATATCCCTTCAAGATTAGGAAGTTTTATCTATGACATGATGTTAATCAAATTACACTCATTGAAATCCTAGCATCCTTTTGATCAACTTTGGCATAAAGACGTAAAGAAAAACAATTGAAATGATTTGGTATCGTTTCTTTTGCACGTCAGTATATATTACATTAAAGCCTTGCAGCAAGGCTATACAAGTTGTTTCTAAATTCAGTATGACACTATTGACATGGAAATTATTCTGGCGTAGAGAGACCGTGGCAGTTTATATGTGTCAATTTTCTGTGTTTCCTTGAATACACCATACACTCGATGGTATCCAAATGTAAGTTGAGCCAGCGCACCAATTGAAATATCATCCGATAAGCAGAGCGGCGTATACTTCTCAAGATTCACTTCAGAAGTATTCATATGAATATAGCAATTTGTAATTAAGTTGTCTTTATAGTTTAGAGTTTTGGCTCTGTTTTTCAAAACAATCTTGTTATAATTAATCTGAACTGTTCGCTTCTGAAATCGATAGGAACAAATTTCACATTATAAACAATCTTAGATTTGTAGCTTTGATTAATAGAACGGGATGTAGACGTAGAGAAAAGATTTTAAATGTGATCTTAAGGGTTTTATTATTATTATTATGTATGTACAGTATGTATAATTTTCGCATCAGCAAATCTGTAAGTTTATAATTCGCCGCAGATAAGCGTTTGTAGAAAGTCGGTATTTACGTCTCAGTGTTTCAGATAATTGCGTATTCATAGTTTCATTTACATACAAGACTGAAGTAGGCGTACATGCCAAAACAAATGGGCTTTTTAAATATTTATTAATGCAGTCAACACAACATACAATACAACCTTTATTTAACATAATATTACCAATGCAGTACGCAACACATCTGTAAGCAATTGAGTAAATAAGTTTAGGTTTGCTTTTTGGTACGAAAACGTTTTCAAAATAATTGGGTATCAGGATATTTTGATTGCGTATATACGCAAATACGCGCCTTATTTGTAGTCCTGAATTCGAATATGTAATTAAATTACACGTAACCCATGTTTAAATATTTATCTGAACTTATGTAGCTTCTGAACATCCAGTACTCGTGCCCGAAGTTGAATGTAGGATGTTACGGGGCACAGTTGTATAATCATTATGGCCGACAAAGCGATCGAAGCTGTGTAAATCTACAGCTAATCTGGCGCGAAATTATTGCGCTGTTTAATCATTCCGAAAAAAAATATGGATTTCTACAAATGTGTTTTCATCGGAATCCATTCAGTTGAGTGGGGCCGTAGCACCAAGAAAGAGTATAAAACCACCGGTTGACTGCCCATGTACATTCGGATGGAAGAAAAGAACGTGTATCTCTCGAGCTGTTCCTCCACTTCTGCTCCTAATGGACGTGTCAGAAACGGTGAACGTGATGTATCTCTAATGGCATCTCAACTGGGGATAGTCCTTCATGTGATGGCAAGGCAGCCATTGTCATCAACGTCTTAAAAGCGGTCGCAATTCTTGCTTAATGCGCCTAATGCAATGTACGCTGTCCATTACCCACAATGCTTTTCGCTACACCCAAAAACAATTCTGATCAGTGCGGAATGACCGCTTCGGCTTCAGATTGTAATCTATACAAAGTGGTCTATTCAATTTACGCTTCGATTAGAAAGAAATATGGGGTTGGAGAGACGCCATTATGACACTGGATAAGGTCGTGCATCATCGGAAATGGCCTGCTAGACATTGTTGTGAAGAGGAACCGGTAGATACAGCTTCCCTTGAGAAGAATCAGATCGTCCCAGTAGAAACTGATGTGTTAGTGTAAATGGTCAAATTGCACACCGGTGACCTTTTCCGGAACTGTTTTGCTTTGAGGAATTATCACGCGTTAGTCATACACTGATCATACGTAGCCAGTAACAGATTCTGCTCTGGTGGTACACACGCATACACACATCATGTCCACAGATATATGCAAACAGACACACAAGATACGCGCGAGTTGTAAACATAGGAATTAAATGATGCAGTGATTTTACAACTCAAATTGACACTTCATCCCTATCTTTACCTACCTACATAATGCATGCATATGTGTGTGTACAAATACTGATGTTCAAAAGAAACGTTATCAATATTTTGAAATAAGACCGTAGGAAAACATGTTGCATATGTAATGTAAAGTTTTGTGTGTTTCTTCAGAACTTTGTGGGGTTTTTTGTGCTCACTCTTACTTGGATTACGGTCTCTAAACATTTTAACATATATATATATATATATATATATATATATATATATAAATGTGTTGTTCTTATCCAGTATAGAGTGCTCTACACTTATAGCGGAGTAAGTACGCATATGGTTAAACACTGGCTTAGTTCATGTTTGTTACTAATCCACGACAACAGAGACTTTTGAATTTGACACAAAGACTCATGGTGTTATAAAAGAGATTGAATAATTTTTAACTTCTAACGTTTCTATTGTTCCACAGAATACAGACAGACAGACAGACAGGCATGCATGCATGCATGCATACATACATACATACATACATACACACACATACATGCATGCATGCAGACAGACAGACGAGGATTGTAAAATATTAAAGACAAATGAAGTGGAAATTCTTGCGTGTCTTTCATTTGTGTCTTGTATTTTCGTTGATTGAATTATTTTTAGGAACTGAAGATCAAAAGAAAGTATACCGCCACTTTGCTGGGTCATACGCAATTTACCAATAGCTACTGTTTGAGAACGACCCTGTTGACATTTAATGGTGATGATTGTGTATATCAGATTTGATATGACGTCAGATGCTTATACCTTCGAAGTAAAAGTTTGGCATCACTTTGTGTTTTTACCTTCTACATCATTCCCAAAAACTGATCGGTGTACTTTCTTTTGATCGTCAGTATAGTATTTGCTTTCAAAATGCAACAATTCAGAAAAATAATTTCAGCACAAATTTTAATATGTTTCATGCACTGAACTTGAATGTCTGAGTGTCAATCAATATGTATAAGTATACAGGAATCTAGCAATGTGAAATGGGGGGGGGGGGCGCAGATGCGAAGCCTTCAACGGGAGATACCGAAAGACATCTTCCGGGAATGTTTCCATCGAAATTTTTTTAATAATTTGTCAAAACAAAAAAAGCACAGTTTTAGTTATATTCACGTATTACTCATATTTTCACCTGTCTTTATTGCTACAATTTTGTCTACTACATCGATGAGCGGAGCGTGTTGTCTGTTGAACCAGCTGAAAACGAACAGTCGGGCCAACTGCAACACAATGGCAACAGCAAATGTCCTATCGGTTAACCATCACCAGCTTCAACTGAAAACGCGGTTGTATTAGCTCAGGTCTCAGGTGTCGCGACGGACAACGTGGGTCGTGCACGTGCCGCCGTGTACGTGACAATGTGCATGTTTGGGGGATGGCACGAGGGAGCAAAGTCACGTTCTTTGGGCGCGATAAGTGTGAGAGTCACAGGAAGGAAGATTTAGATATGTATGGGGAGGATCTTTCTTGGCCATGTTGATGATCCATGTCACATGAATGTCTTTTGACCCTTTGGACAGAACCCATGCATTTCAGAGAATACATTAATGGACACCACATGCATTACTACTGGAATAATATATATTTAAACCTCTTTGTGATCAAAAGATTGTGAAGCTGGAAAAATCAGGTTGAACGTGTCTTTCTCCAATTCCAATCCAACAAACGCACATACACATATTTGCACAAAGGTTTTGCATCACTGAAACTAAGATAAAAGGGGTGTTCACATCCAATACATTATCTCCTTGCCATTAGTTTAGCTATGTGAATGAAGCAAAGTGGTGTCAGATGTTATTACTGATGATCAAGCTGTGGAGAATCCGCTGATTGGAGTCTGTCTTATTTCTAAGTACACCAACCATACTTGCACTGTTATTCGAACAACAGATATGTCCATGCTCGACATAGATCCAAGTTTTGGGGATGGAGGGTCCGCCGGTGGTGCACTAACAACCAGCGGGGCCAAGGGGCTGAGCGCCAGGGGTACCAAGACTTTATATCCCAACCTTGCAGCCCCCGCCCTACCATCCTTTGAAGAGACCTAGGTGTGAAATAAGTGCAAACGCAGTGAAACATCATTCAAAATACACTCACTTAAGGCCTTTAAAAACGTATTTTGTTTCTGGTCTCAGCGCGTGTCTATCTCGATCCCCCGCGTCAACTCTTTTTTTCCCGAATATTAATTGCCAAGGGCAGGTAACTCTACACTGTTTTCCGGATTTTAATTTTGACATGTTGTTTCTCAGGAAACCATTTATTTTTTGTTTTAAGTTATCAAAAGTTTGGAATCCTGAAATATTACTTGCGTATCTGTTCATACAGCTGATTAAAGAATAGTCAGGGAAAAAAAGAAAAAGAAAAAGAAAAAAAAGGAAGATCGCATCATCGCATCATTTTTGCCAAGGGGCAAAGACCAGAAACATTTCATTTGTTAAGGCCTCATCTAAAGACACTTTTACAGGCAAGATTAGGCAAAGGTAAAATGACATTGCAGCCTGTGTTAACTGTGCAATGTATTAGGAAATATATCATACCTGACCTCACTGGTTTGGGATGAATGTAAACGATCAACTGAAAACGCGCATCCTCCCACGGAATAGCTTTTAATTCATATAAGCTCAGATCTGCATTTTCCTGCGTTAATTATTTATAATGCACTGAATATTTTTTGTAAATGTATATATCTTTGCAAACTATTTATTTTTTATCTTGGCTTATGCAATATATACTGCCGACAAAAAATAAGGGAACTGATGAAATGACCGTGAATGTGTAACTGCTCTAAATGTGTACAAAATCAATTTCGGGCGTGAAGGTCAATATCTGGTGTGTTCACCGTGTTGGGCGACACATGCACGACACCTTGACGGCATACTGTTGATTAACCTCCGGATGGTTGCCCGTAGTATTGCCAGCCATTCCGCCTGAAGAGCTACCCCAAGCTGGGCCAGGTTGACGGGTGCCGGGTCCCTGGCGTACACCCTCCGGCCGAGAA
>JAUELE010232873.1:0-11937 GCA_031471655.1 Diodora aspera
ATGACGTCGTGATGAAAACGTCACAAACAAAATGACGTCACAATAAGACGTCACAATGCGTCTGTCATAACAAAACCTCGGGTTATCACCATGGAGCAGCCAATCAGAGGCTTCGATTTGCGATCTCACACATACGTGTGATACGGAAAATCTCACACGGTTTTCCCATCAACGGCAGTGTGAGAAACTACATGTTGATCCACAAATAAGGCTGAGGTCATTTGAAATTATTCCGATGATTTTCTTACTAGAAAACAGGCTGTATGCAACCAGTGCGCGTGTCCCGTCAATGTATTTTAATAAATATACCTGTTTTACAAAACATCTATGCGTCCCGGCTTCACGTAGATTTTGATTCATCGTTTTGCACTATGATGGCAAATAGTCATTAATTCTAGTCGTCGAACAATACAAACCATGCATGAATATGTCGAAACCAAACCTTCATAACAAGCCTTCAAAGACACATTACATGTTAATCTTAAAATGATAGAATTTTGTCACAGAGACTTGTAGAAATGTCCACGTTTTCATGTAGAAGTAGTAACGGTATTATTAATGTGTCTAAGTATTAGTAGTAATAGAAGTAGCAACATTAGAAGTAACATTAGCTAAGGTAGATACAGCAGCAATAACACCTTCAGTGGTAGTGGTAATACACAACGTTTCATAAATATAACCATGTAAGCTTTTACTGTTAAATACGAATGCATTAATCGTGTCAGGGCCATTTTTCTTTTCAATTCTGCCATGCTAACTGTCCATGTTTCTGTCTCGTCTAGTGGACGGCAACTGGAGCCCTTGGACTGAGACACCTGGTGTGTGTTCCGGTACTTGCGGCGGAGGATCACAGCTTGTCACTAAAACCAGAACCTGTACAAATCCTAAACCGGACTACGGCGGAAAGTACTGTGTTGGCGATGAAAAGCAAACATACACGCAGTCATGCAATGCTCATGGTTGCCCAGGTAGAGTTTTAGCTAATCAGTGAGACAGTTATCAAAACACGGCTGTGCAATTGCTTAAATATATGTAAAGGAAGAGGAACAACATGTGTCTTCTCGGAATACATTTTCTACCTTAAGCAACGTTCAGTAGAGAAGCGTATCACAGATAAAAATGGATTTTAACTTCGCACATCATTTGCTATGGTCGTGACAAAAGTCCACCGCCTAATTAATACCCATCTTTATTTAATAGTGATGTATTTGAGGTTTGTCTGTCGTAGACCCTGCTTTAACATCAGAAATCAAAGTAGTTACTAAATGAAGATGTTTTCAAATGGTTGCTGTAAGTTAACAAGATAGCCAGCTATCACCATGGTGTTAAAGCAGAACCTGCACAAACCCGAAACCGGATTCTGAACATAGCTTACCCATTTTTGTTCCTTTAAGAGTAAAGAACAACCAGTGTTAATTTTTTTCGGCATAATTATCCCCGTAAGTCCAGTCTTGTTATTCAGTGAGCTTCAAGATATTTGACCTACAACATTTTCCTCCCTTTTTGATGACAGTTGACGGCGGATGGACCCAGTGGGTTCCGGTACCTGGCCCCTGCTCAGCGTCCTGTGGTGGAGGATCACAAGACGTCACTGACACGAGAACCTGTACAAACCCCTCGCCTGCTAATAACGGACGTAACTGTGCGGGCCAAAACACAAGATCGAGAAGCCAACCATGTAACACCAACAAGCCATGTCCAGGTATATGTTAAGCATGTGTATTTATAAACAGTAATATTAAACCATCCATGAATGTTTTCTTAAACTAAATTAAGTTACATCGAAACATGTGTCATTCATTTTATTGAGCCTAGATTCAACAAGACATTTTAGTGTACCAAGCTAACTGTATTACTCAAATGTAAAACGTTACCTTATTCCGTATCTGTTTGCATTACGTAGTAAAATGGGTTTTTTTTTATCAGTTGGCGGTAGTTGGTCTTCATGGTCCGAAGCTACAGGTGATTGCTCCAAGTCCTGCGGAGGAGGAGTGCAGACCATTATGAAATCACGACTGTGCAATAACCCTGCTCCTATATATGGCGGGGACCAATGTGTCGGCGCCCCTACACAGATTGTCTCCCGTTCGTGTAACACCCAAGCATGCCCAGGTAAAGTCGTTGTGACAGAGACGACTTCTTGTGTTAAATTCTACTAAAACATCTGCTGGATATGCCAAATAATATAAGCATTTGTTTCATAAAGATCAAATGTGAACTAGAGCTCTTCACATCATGACTAATTCAACTGATAAGAACCAAAATAGCACACACATATTTTTTAAAAAGTAATTGACATCATTTTACAATAAGTTCCGAGTACTTATATATGTGACTTTGAAAATAGTATTAATGATAATGTTGTATACTTAAACATACAAATTGCACGTTACATTGACTTTATTCGTTTTCAGTGACAACAACTACGACAGAGAGACCTGACTATGGTAAGCTTTATTTATTAGTTCAAAATCATTGAAAATCATTTAAAATATTTCGCATCTCCAGCATTTCAGACCAGTACATAAGACATTCAGATCAGAATGAAGGGCGATAACATAACGAGACGAAACAACAACCGTCCCCCTTCACTAAACTCATAATTACACAATCATATGAATACCTTTAGTGTATAAATGTACCGTAATGTTTTGAATATAACATTGGTGACCAATATTTAGCGTACGATGTCACGTTTACCACGAATATGAAACGCGTGTTATTGAAACACTACAACCTTTACAAAAACAAATATATTTCATTTAATCTGAATCCAGGTCCTTGCAATGACTGCAAGATCGTCAATGGTATCGGCTACAACCCTCACCCAAGTGACTGCAACAAATATCTGCAGTGTATATTCAATGGTAAAGCTTTGACAAGCATGGCCGTGAAGAGCTGTCCTCATGGACTCTACTGGGACCAGAAGAAGCTGACTTGCAACAGAGTGGAAGAAGTAGACTGTCCAACAGGTGAGTACAGGGGGGCGCCAGGAATGGTGGGAATGAGGTTCCCGACAAGGGGTTTGAAATCCCCGACAAATACACACATTTGTAATTAACACAATAATATACACGCTTTCTCCGAAATTTTCTCCGACGAATTGCTACATTTTTCCCCGACCGGGGATGTGGGATGGGTAGGTGCATGGTAAGGAGGTTTAGACGCCATGGCACTGAGACGACAAGCTGCATTTCGTCTTTGCATAGAACAGGACTACTTTCTCCAAGTTTTAGCATATATCGATAGGTTAATGGGGCAAGGTGCTAAGTACATTGTACTTCTTTCAAAAAATAACGTTTGGACACAAATAACTACAATCAGACAGTTAGACTTCCATAATAGCTATTATTTCGTTTAATAAATTAGTTATTAACGATATGATACAAGATAACAGAAGAACATACAATTATACAACATATAATTTTATTTCATAGGTTACTTATTAAAATCAAATTTATTATTGTAAAGGACTGCTGTACGAGTAACAGAGTGATCTGTTTCTATCGTAACAGTAACAATACCTCCATTAGGGTGTAATAACTCAAAAGTGCACTTAGCACCTTGTTACATTAACCCATCGATATACAAGTCAAGCGCCTAAGGCTATTAAGATGCTTTTCCTGGGATTAGCTGTGGCTCTGACTGGACCAAGAGGAGAGGAGTGGAATGAGATTCGGCTTTCAATACCTTGAGGCGGGGTCAAAACAAAAATCTGATAAACCCTTGACTTAGTCTAAATACCGTGGTGTACATCGCGTATGAACACACAACTAGCATATTTGTATGTTCGCTAACTAATCATCTCGGAATATTTTTGTTTAATCAATACTTTCACTGAAAGTTATTTGATAATCCAATGTTTACAATATGCCTTGTCTGGCATGTGTAAACGTTAGATTGACGAAATTGACTTTTCCGTTGTCTTTAGGCATGTTCACAGTCTAGAATGCAAAGTCTGCAGAAGTATTTAAGCTATAAAGCGACATGATGTGCCCCAGTTACATCTAAGAAGAATGCAAGATATCAACAATAAGGGAACTGTAAAACAGTAATATATGTTTCCATCTGGATCTAACTCACGGGGAGATGACATTTATGTGAATGGCTATAGTGCACACAAAGTGATAAATTGACAAAATACCTAAATGAAATTTAACGATTTTATTATTTTCTTCACCAGAAGCCTGCAAAAATCCCATGCTGACCACCTTCCCCAGCACGACGACCTGCAGCGGCTACTGGAAGTGTGAAGGTGGAGTGGCCAAGGGCAAGTGCTGTCCTGAGGGTCAAGCTTACAGCATCGCTGGTTACTGCGTTCCCAGCACTTCTTGCAAGAAACCCTGCAAGGGAGGAACTCCTGATGGTATGTCGAGTTTCTGAAATGCGGTTCAGATGGTTTAATGAGCGTTTTCGTAAAACGGGTGGTCGTGCTCCAGTCACCACGTAATATTTTAACAAGACGAGACTGAAGTTTAGCTGTGAAGTTGCATTACAGAAGACATAAATCATAATATATTGCAATTTAACAGACCATTTTGAGTCACTGACTTGGGTCACTTATTTCAAGAAAGAAAACAGAAACTCAGTATCCTAGTGGGCAGTGTACATAGAGCACAACTGACGAAATATGTAGCAATCTATTGGATCGATGTTAGTCTAGCATCCAAGGTATTTACTCAGTTTATTCACTGCTGCAGTCGGGGTGGGCGTTCGTTTAAGGACAATTTAGTTACGTCTATGCTTTCTGTTTGTATTTATAACAAATGTGCTCTGCTTTGTTTCTTTTTAAAGATCGATGTGACAAGCGTGCGATTCCGGGTGACAAGACCAAGTTCGAACAGTTTGTGAAGGGCGTGGGTTACATGAAGATGACGTGCGCTCCAGGAACCGTTTATAACTCTAGCGAGTGTGGCTGCACGTTTGGAGATGCTGTCAAACCACCCTCAAGTAAGTACAGCTAAGTACTGTAAGATGCCACAAACCCATAGATGAACGCTTAAACATAAGCTTCAGGTAGTTAGTGTAGTAAAAGCTGTTACTATCGTCAGTGTAAATAAAGTGACGCTGCAATATTGACTCGCATCCATTTGCTTTCTTAATGAAAGTGGGCAACATTAGAAATAGTTATTATAATATGAAGTAACCTTCGTGTTATCTCTGCAGTGTCCTTAGAAAAGACCACAGATAACCATAAATAACAACATTTTAAAAGAAAATAGGGGCTTTATGTAGATTCGCAAGTCTATATCAAGCTTAAGACCGTTATTAAAACTGTATTTCTTTCGGGAAATTTGTTTTTTTTTGTGGGAAGAGTTCATGAATATTGTTCACATTGACACGCAGAGTAATATCCAATTAATGTCCCATTACAGCTTGCAAGCCCGAAGTATACCTATCCTTCATCGATGACTTCGCTGAAAAGTCCGGCACTGGCGTCTTCATCCAAAACGAAGGTGTCAAGATCTTGGAAAGTGGTGTTGCTTATTTCGACGGCAAGAGCAGCTTGCGTATCCCACGTTTCTCGAATGTCGACCTTGGAGGTACTATTTACATCAAACTGAGGTACAAGGGGGAGGGAATTGCCACCAAGAAACAAGCGGTGTTTACCAATGGTGAATGCGGGAAAGAAGGTTCAGTGAACATAGTGAGAGGTGTTGGATCTACCTACTTCAGTGCCTTGTCTACAGCTGGCGCCAGGAAACGGATCAGCGTCAGAAGCTCGGTGAGATTAATACAACTTTCACAATATTCACTCCCGTGGTTAAAGGAAACTGTCTTCCACCTTTACGGGTAGTTCTGGCAAATATATAACGCCAATATACTTATCTTCAGTAGACTACTAAAGTTCGATGGTGCTAGCTTGGATCTAGTCCTTTCATTGATCTGATATTTGCTCGAGACAAGCATATCTTGCCTACGTTTTGTCAAATAAGACACACGGAACAAAGCCGTTAACAGAGAAGAAATCTTTTCCGTGATAGCTACGGTTTAGAACATTTATGTCACGCTTTGATTCTCTAGCCAAAAGAATCGCTTTCATTGATAGAACATTTTAAAGAATGGACAGTTTACAAGAGCGATTTATTCATAACATGGCACAACAATGTTATAAAATCCATGACATATAATAATTATGAGGCGTCCAGAAAATATCTTATTTGTAAAATATACAACAGATATCGAGTTTGTAAATATGATTCACAATTGCGAACACCTTTCTACATCTTTTATTGTATTTCAATAATCAGTCCTCAGTTGCCAGCCTACCAGCACGGCTGTCAACGCACTGGTGATACGACCATGGTTGAATGTTGCACCTTGTTGTGAAGAATGTTTTCTGCTAATGTAGACCGTCATCACACAATTGTTGATTTGATTTGAAGTGTTATTGATGTAATTTTGAAAACTGATTGGTGTATCTTTCAGGACAATGATTGGAATGAAGTGATGTTCACACTTGACAAGGGGGTGATGACTGGAAAGGTTGGCACCCTGAGCAAACAAGCACCCTTCACAGGTACGTCATGCAATAGTTTAAGCTTCTTGATCCCGTTATGTAATAGCGTGGTCACTAATGTGTGCACTAGCTTGTTTCCATTCAGAGCTGGCGCCAGAAACTCCCCGTTGGGGGAGGGGAAGGGTGAAATCCTCGACAAAGACGTTCCTTTGCTAAGCCAAATACAACCATTTTCAAATAACACAATAAAATACACACATTTTCTCAAAACATTTTCCCAGACGAATTGCTATACCCCCCACCACTATCTGCTGGCGCCACCGGTTTCCAGCATTTCCACTAGAACGTGGTGACTACTGGTATGCAAATGTAAGTTGATCCAGCGCAGAAGACACAAAATCGTCCGGGAGGCCCAACGACGTGCTCAGACGAATTTATTTAACATTGAGAGGTTGAGAGGTGTAATTCTTGAGATCCGTGACTAAATGATCTGTTGCTGCACTGTGGTGCATCTACCACATGAATTATATGTACATATACTGAAGTAGATCAATTAACCTATGATTATAACCAGTAAACCCGAACTCCCTTGCGAGAAGAAGCACACAAAACCGAAATACAACGTACAGCATAACCTCCATCCCTCCTTTAGTAGCTGCATGTTCCACGTCTGTGTACCTAGTATGTCTTGCATATTCAATGAGGTCGCGGCGCAATGTTTGGCCCAACTTACGTTTTAATAGAATAAGCCAACTTATGTATAACCACATAATCAGATCCAACACTAAAGCAACACTAGCTGCAATTATCAAACACACAATCCTGCCAATCCTTGATTAATTCAACTCGTGTTATTGGCATTTCTTGGTTACTTCGCAAATGATTCTAGGTTTTTGGTTTTGAAACTTGAATTATGTGTTATTTTGGTTCAAACTTTATCGTGGAATATCATGTTTGATTGTAGGAAGTATCAAGCGAGTTCACTGTGGAATACAAATCGGAAAAGGAACAGGCTATGCTAACTTCCGTGGATGGATCGATACCGTAAGTATTTATCAACAGTTAATTCAATGCGTCAAGCTTCTTTAATTGAATATCAGTCTGCACATAAGATCTTATACAAGAAATGATTGGTTTATCATCCCCGACCACATTGGAACTTTGTGGCCGCATAAGATCTAATTCTGGTTTTGGGTACTCATACAATAAAGGGTGATCGGCGTAATTTTCGTTTCGTAGTGAATATCGGTACTTTAAGAAGTAGTTGTTCAAGCACGATGACGACGCGGAATCTGGAATGTTATATTGACTAAATATATTTATCTATGGATGACAGCTCTGTATAAGGTGCATTTAGCAACACAAGACTTTCAAATGAAAAGGATAATAAACTAGTAACTTTGAAGGAACCTAATATGTGGGTCGAGTCCCCGCAATGTTTAATTTGCGCTTCACCTTTCGTTTTGGTTGTAAATCCGAATTTTTTATACATGAACTGAACTGATCCTTACTTAGCATATTTTAACGTAAAAAGGTCGCTAATCGGAGTATACAATCTGTACATAATGTCAGGGATCTGATGAAAAGGTCTAAGAAACATGAACTGATCTGATCGTAACTTGAATATGTTTAATGTAACATTTTGTCTTTTTCAGGTTGCCATCTACATGTGCAACCCCTATGCATAAGGTGACGACTTGCCTGCTTCCATGACATCAATGAATTCCATTTTATGGAGACGGTGTGCTGAGAGTTATTTCCAGGGTGCTAATTGATGTTTCTTGCCTGTTTGTAATACGCTATGAACTGTCTCCTCCAACTCTAATCATTTCAGTACCACAAACTGTTAATAAAACCTGTTTTTTCTAGAGAATTGAACAACACTCTTCTCGTAAAACTTAGCCAACGCATGATGTGTTCAACAAACCTTTCAGTTGTAGTTTTTTACCGTTTCAGCATAATTTGGCTCGGTAAATTAACTTAGTAAACCAGTGATTCTGCTGATCCACAAGTCAATGGTATGATGTCTTCTACAACTTCAGTGTAATGTCTTGTGGCCTGTGGTCTGAAATGGTTGGAAACTACTGGTAGTAATTTATTGAGTTCGTGCTCGTATCTAGCCAGTAGGTTTGTAAATAGGCGGGGAGACTGTGCCAGTCTTTCAATGTTATGCGATTATTCGTAATTTATCAATGTCAAATGTTTCTGGGATCAATGTCCTTGTATGTTTTCGTCAATACATTACCTTGTACTATAACTGGATTGTTTGCCGGACCTCGAAATGCTTACAAAATGAAAGAGTAATCTTCTGTTACATGTATAATGCTTCTCTGTCATTGTCTTGATTTTCTAATATCCTGTGCTTTATTTCGTTATTTTCTCGATTGGATTCAACTGTGTTTGATCAGATGCTTTTCCTGTAAATGAATAAACATTCTTATCAAGTAGACACTGTTTCTTTTATTTTAGAGGGGAAATCAGGCGTTTAGGTAATAATGATAACTGCAACTCTAAATTGTTGCTATTAATCTGATTGTAATTTATTTGTTAGTTTCGACGGAAGTTCAAAGGTGCACATGTGTCTGATGAACGGTGATGTCACTGCTGAACTGTTGTTTCGCTCACAGATTGCATCCATTTCACACAAAGGTTGTGAATATTAACTGATAATGCCACACCCATCGAAGCATGTCTCTGCTTACATGATTATTCACAGCGACGTACATGCCCTTCACTTTGGGTATACAGGTATACATCCACACATTGATACCAGTCCATGATCCATCAAACGGTCTATCCACACATCCATCTACTCTCATTTCCATTGACAAGCCTATTCAACCATCCATACATCTGTCCGGTGGTTTGTAATTTTAATTTAATGTACATAAAACGTACAAAGGAGAAGGAACAAATGTTGATGCAAAAGCAAGTAATACAAGCCATCTTGGTTCGAAGCCAAGGCACGGGAATTATCACCACCACAAGACAAACGCTGAAGCATCGCCAAAACACGACACCACTGCTTTCACTGGCAGTATTGCACATAATACCAAGCAACGCTCTCCTTTCAACATGTATGACCTGGTTGGACAGCTGTGACCCTCAAGGTTCATAGGTCAAGTGGAAACATGGCATGTGTAATCCTGCCAACACATGGAGCTGGTAGTAAACTTGATTCTTATCAAATCTAGACAAGCATCTTGCTGACAGCAACACAGATCGTATGTGGGATGGGCGCACACTTCATCTCCTATAATCTGGCTCACGCTTGTGCACTCTCTTCTTCTCCTCTTCCTCCTTCAATTCACTGTTTGTGAATGCACGACACAGTGGCGTCACAGGGAGGATGCGGGCCCCGCTAGGTGACACCATGGGAGGGAGTTACGCCCCAATGAAAGTCTCTAAAAGCGTGTCAATTTAAAGATGTCATTTTCACTGATACTTTCCTTTTCTTTTTCTTTTGCCTTTCAAAATATTAATCCAGCTCTGTAAGAATATCCAGGTGTGACACCACGAGTTACAGCACCGGGTGACACCAATCTTAGTGACACGCCTGGCACAAAGGAATACGAACCTTTGCCCACAATCACAAATATCATTTTTCGTCAAATATAAGATCTTATGTCATTTTGAATAAACAACACTATTTTCGGGGTTTTGTTCTGTTGCAGACTAGAAGCTCTAAATTATGATAAGCTGTTTATTGCCATGCTTAACTTGAAACAGATAGTATGCCAAGACCCTATATTATTACCGAGTTGAGACCAGTAATAATCATTAGGCATACTTAATCTCAGTACTGGCTTCTACAACGCAGATGAAGAAAGTAAACTTAAACATACTCATTTCCTGAAGCACTAAATACCCACACAGCGTTGCCAGTGCTAAATGACAATCGTGAGTAAGCCATAACAAAGAAGCATTTATTATTTCCACCTGTCAAGGTGCTTGAGCAAAGATATATTTCTACATAAATGACACTGTTTTAACGTGTGAGACAGACCGTGACAGTATGCGTGAACCTGTTAAGGGGTCCTCACTTGAACGCAGCCTTTATCAAAGGTGAAAGAAGTTTCTCCAAAGGATGTCGGATATTTGTTGTGGTTTATGCCAAAATTCCGTTCAGTGAGAATGTTTCTTATCACGTAAAGGTGAGCTTACCTTTGACATGATGTCTCTGTTTTTCAGTTTACAAACCTTTATTGCGACTAAATTAAGTATTTTTGTAGTTAAAATGCTGTTATTGCTTATACGGGAACAGGAACATTCCCGTATTCCTGTTTGTGATGCAGTAAGAGACAAAAGACGATTTATGACTAAAGATATTTATTTCAGCCCTGTAAAAGGTTCAGGGCAAAGGTTTTTAGTTTCGTTTTGGACTTGTTCTTTAACAAAATTACAATAGTTTGCGTTATGCAGTTACATTTATCACCGGAAGTAAGCCTGTATAATTTCAGAATTTGTTATTTCTAAAAATAAACAAGTTTTGAAGGGGAACATCCGGCCCAAGAGGTGGCGAGGAATTGTTCCTCAAAATCTGTGCGTGAAAGTTCCCGAAAATCCTTCGCGGCTCATAATCGTCTTAAGATAGTCATGAGAAAGTTATGAAGATCTCTGTTGTGCCATAGTGACATACAATTAACCGTCCCTTGATAGTTCAACAGGTTCAGGATCAGATGCTCAAACTTGTCAGATTTTGTCAAATAGTTATTTCAGTTTTTTAGTGAAGAATATCACCCAACTTTTTATATGCTAAAATTGGTTATTTTCAACAAAACAGCGCTTTTGTATGTTGTAATAAAGCAAATGCCGTTTTGTTGATAGAAAACTCGACAATGCCAATTAAACGTACAAATCAATTTGGTTGCGATTTCATGTCAAAAGGATACTCTTCATCCTCGTCTTGTTCCAAAGATTATTCTCAGTCATGATACGGGAACGCAGCACCCTATAGTAGTTTAGCTGACGTCATTCTCTGCTAAGGTTTTATATCAGACAAAGGTTGTCTGTTTGTTACATTTTAATCACTATTATATACATTTACTGACATCGAAAAGACTGTTTGCCTAATTTATGAGACATGTCTTCACGACAGCGTTGTTTTGGCTTGACGAGCCGAGACCACAATCCTTGACAGCACGGGATGTTTAAAGAACAATGACACAATGATACATGAGGTTGGAAAGGAATTGAATATTTTTAATCATAAAATTATTTCAAGGAAAGGAATAAACTAGCGTCCAAAAGAAACGCCACCAAAATAAAACTTTCAGTAAAATTTTCAAATTATTGTCAACCTGCTTGAAAACGGTTAAAATACATCTCTCAAACACAGCCGGTCTATTTCCCCTGAGCAAATGCACGTGCATGTCGTGTTTGGCAAGAAAAGTAAATTTTCACACAAAAACATGGAAATTGTGCACAAAGTTAACCGTTTGGAATTAGGGTATAAAAGCTGACCAGATTTGTTCATT
>JAUELE010232884.1:0-20681 GCA_031471655.1 Diodora aspera
CCCACACCCACAAACATGGTGCCACCTCTTCACTCAGTTCTCTGTCTACTTTAATTTTTAAGGAGGTATTTTTATTCCAGACAAAGAAGCTAGAAGATACACAGACGACGAGCAAGTCTGGAACTGACTTTTCGAGATTGGGGTTTTCATCGTTTTGGTGGATGTGCATCTTTCCTTCCAAAAGGTCCCTAGGTGGAACGAGGGATGGGCAGATGGTCCCCATTTTATGAAAACATCGTATCGCTACAACCTCCTGAACAATGTCTTGATTCATGTCTTAACGTTTTTTGAATAGTTTCAAAAAGCCCGCCTTAATTTACACACCTTTTATAAACAAGGCCCAAACTTACGACATCTCAAACGGCGTATCTTTATGACATCCTAAAGACACGATGCTTACATAAAATGGGGTCCTGGGCCCGTTCTATCAAACAGATATTGTCCTTGAGATCTCCTAAATAATGTTTTAATCCATGTTTTTTTTTATCGTTTTACAAAACCTTCCAAAATGTACACGCCTTGTTAAATAAGGCAGAAACTTACGACGTCTTAAACGCCGTCGCATCTTAACGATATCCTAAAGTTACGATGCCTTCACAAAATGGTATCCTGATGTTTCCCTGGACTGTTGGCTGGTTGAACCACTGGATGACTGAACACATGGACCCAGAGAGTAATGGTGGGTCTTTTTGTGAATGTGGATGAGTAATGGAAGGATGAGTGAGTAGATGAGTAGGTAGTCAAAAGAGGATGTATAGTCTATGGAAACAGCTGTCTGGCAAGGACAGTGGAATTACCTTTCTGGTAATACAGAGGCACCCGTAAATTACGTGATGGCGGCGCCAATACGAGTGAGTCGACTGGGTTTTTGTCTGGTTCACTGGTCAGCGTAGATGCCCAGTGAGTTGTTGTCGACGGAGTGACGTGAGACGGGTATTCTTAGAATTAAATCTGTAAGCAGAGGCTATTTCGTTTTAAAGTGTTGAACATTTTATAACAAACCGGATTGTATTAAAGAGAGAAACGTGCCCAATCTGCGAGTTCTTGTTTGCGGTGAAGACAAGCTAAAGTAGCGGCTTTACCAAGTGATTTGATAGACATGAACTGAAGTAACCCTAATCTGGCAAGAGTGTTGACAATAATGACTCGAATGTGCAAGAGGGTATCACCCCCCAGCTGAGAACTGGGAATCGCGGTGCTGGATACCTCCGTCAACATTGACACAGGAGAAGATGCTCTAAGAGACATTTACAACCTTTTAAATAGCTACAGTATACGGCGTATTGATGGCCTGCACCAAGCAAACACCTTCTTCCTAAAGTGGTGCGTGAACTTTGACCGCAGAACACCCTGAAGTGGCTTTCTGGGGGGATTTAGATGAACAAAGGGGTGAAGAAGGGCTTATGTAAGGACCCTGTGATCTTGTGGGAAATTATAGTTTTTATAGGGAATGTTTTAGCGCGTGTAATGAGGCCTCAGTGTCGCAAACTTAAAGTAAAAGAACATTTTAAACATTAAACAATGAGGTAAAACTGATGTCACAGATATAAGTTAATAGATTTTCAATTAATGACTAAATGCACTAGTGAAAATTACAGGGCTGAAGTGAGGCATTATATTGAACAAGTTATTATTGTGAAAAATAACCTATGAAGAAACGTAAACAGTTTATAAAACAGTAGTAAATCAAATGGACAGTAATAGAAAACGAAACAAAAATCTGTAAACAACCTTGCTCTATATGATTCGATTGTGTCAGAAGTTCCTATTCTGTTTCGCGCTAAAACAAGAGATCGTCTGTCTGTGTGTGTGTGAAGCAGAAGATAAACACTCTGTATCAGCGCTTGTTGTGTTATCACTTGCCTGGAACGGCTTCTAACAAACAGATATATCCAACATTGATTGTTGTGGTTACATCAAACTATACAGATCATTTTCCCGCCAAAACAGCCATGTCGTCTGCTCGAGTTGTTCGTCAACCCTTAAACTCAGAAGCGTATCCGAGGGACCGATGTGCATTACTGACATGCAACCGGCCGCGATATGTAACAAAAGGGCACATTTTTACAAAACTGACAAATATCATATGCGCATGTCTGTCGGTATTGTCCAGACGACAGCTGTTTTTTTTAGCGCTACCACATCCAATCTACCTGCTTCCTTCTGAAAGACACCTCAACAATGCAACAAGATGTTCACTGAATCCCAAGCATTTCTATACCCCTGTTTGCTTTCTACTCGTCTGCCATCGACACAGCTGAGAAGAGCAGACGACAGAAAAAGAAACTGGTACCCAACACAATGAAACTGAGTGTAAGACTTTTGATTCGCGAGATGTATGGTTAACAGTGTACACAGAAGATAACACCTATATTTATACACCGAGATCTCCGCCAGAGTCATGGGAATTCATCCCATAGAAACTCCACGTCATTAGTCTGTTTGTCCTCCTAACAATTTGGACATATTTTACATATTACACCCTGTATGACAACACCAAAACGCCATCTGGTGGAAGGCGGCGAGCTCACAGCTGTCAAAGGCTGGATATGTTGAGCGGCTAGGTGACGATTCGTCTTTTGAAACCAAGCACGTCACAGTGTATGCAGCCACTCTTTGTCGTCATAGTTCGCATTCAGTGGGTTTTCATGCTCGTTCTAAGATAAGATTCTTTTCCAATTTTTCGGCATTCCTCGCATAATTCCGCCCAATAATCATAACTGTAATGATGTTTTCTTTTCTCAATTACATACATCTTCCTCTCAAATAAATCGTTTCATCTTTACTCCTAATGGTAATGTTGCGTTCATCAAGAAAAATGTCAAACGTTCATCGTGTGCCTTTCCCTGCTTCAGATGAGTTGTCAGGTTTTACAATGTATCCAAATCAGTATATCACTCAAGAAGTATGTTTTCCTCTGTCTCTGTTTCGAAATGAACTTCATATCTTGTTTCAACACATCACAGTCACCAGAGTGACGCATTCCGTTCAGCGTCATGTTTTCCTAAATATTTACAGTACTATTTTTTGGCCACAACAACGATTAGTCCTTTCTGAAATCTTCAAAGACTGTAGAAAGTAGTTCCGAGTTCCTCATCGAGAACAGACCACCAATTAATCCTTGAACTTCTTGAGAAGCGGGTTGTTAGGTTCCAGAATAAACACGAGATAAACACTTCTTCAGATTTCCAGGATTCAGCGCAAAAATCCGGAATCTACCGAGTTTTTAATCTTATTGTCTTCTCTGGAAGGGATTCTTCTGACACCACCTTATCCACGACCCACCCACGTCTCCCTCTCTCTCTCTCTCTCTATCTATCTCTCTCTCTCTCTCTCTCTCTCAGTTATGTATTTATTTATTTGTGGTGATGATACATAAGAGTTTTTTGTTTTGCTAATTAGGACACAAAATACGAATGGTTATATACTGACGTGCAAAAGTAAACGATAGCAAATGATTTCAATTATTTTCCCTTACGTCTTTATGCCATTCTAGACCCTCTCTCCTTCATCTGTTCTGCCCAGCCCCCCAACCCACCACTTTCTCCAAACCTCTCTGAGCCTCTCCCCTGTATCCCCACCTCAATTCAATCTAACTTATTCAACTTATTTTCACAGCTCTCATTGACACTCATTATGCTCTCCCCCATTACCCCCCCCCCCCCCCCTGAAAAAGAATCAAATAATAATAATACGACCGAAGCTTCACCCTCTTCGTATTTTGCTCTCCAAACCCGTTAAATCGTCATTTTACCACTTCAAATTAATTACTATCAGTAGGCCTATCACTGATGATTACTTTCTCCTTGGGGAATACTTTCCGTATCTTTTTGCCCAGAGGAACTCGAGGGCGCTGCGCTATTCGCATTGATCTACTTGCGACTGTCTGTTTCTGTATACACCAATCATCAACATAAAACGCTCTTTATGGCCGACTCCACTTCGTCATATAAGTACAGTGCGTGCCCCCAATCAAAGAAATATGCTGATAAGGTCGCCGTTTAAGAAGTTGCAAATATGCTGCAGTGGCCCGCGTGGCCAGAAGGAAACTTGCTTGCTTTACAACTGGGGGTAATCGAGAATGTTACTATCAAAAACGAGATAACGTGGAGATCTCGCGAGAAAGTGCGGGATTTAACGCCCTCTGTAACAAGAATCATTAGTCACATCAGCTATCTTGATAGGTTGTAGCCTGTAAATCGAGCCTAGTACAGTAGTAACTGGGCATAGTGTAACCTGCCTGATTTATAGTGCGTTCATGCTCCCACTGCTATCATTGGCCGCAAAGTGGTTCCCATTGCTTAATCGTCGATAAAAGACAATCTGTCAAAAGGTTACGTTTGTATCGATTAGTTTTGCCTTGCTCATGCATAGGAAAACTTGGGTTCACGTACAAAAATGAGAAAAAGAAATAATCGACTATACGGAATGCTATATACATAACGACAAATAGTCCAGTGATGGCACTCAATGATGTCGCAAAAATTTTGTTTAAAATGCCACATTGATAAACAGATTAATATACTGCAAAACGGACAATGCATTTCTGATATTTTACCACACGCGGGAATAGATCGCATTAAATCTGACTGTAAGAAAACCACCGAGACAAACATGGCCCGAAATTAAAATTCAAAATGTGATAAGCATACATTCCAGATGAGAGTGATCTCCCCTTAACAACCTCCATTTTGTAATGTTTTCCCAAGTCCATGATGAAGCATTTTGAAAGTGTATCTGACTATCGGACGGGTCTTTATCCTGGACAACCTGGTACAAGCTACAGTTCAGTCGGTGTGTCCAAATACACGGTTTGAACTTTAGTTGAAAACCTGCTCGTTAATTAAATCAAGACGGGTTCTAATTAATGAATTTTAACACCGGGTGCTAAAAGACGGCAACATTGAGGCTCGAGTTTCTTGAATAAACTCATTGTTTATTGGACCGTTAACGCTTGTTTCCATTCAAATACGAATGTTTAATTCCAAGTTGGCAAGTACACATTAAATGCCTCGGCGCTGCTATCCTGCTCTGCATAATTCAACATGCCCACAATGCGCATGCGCATTTTAACCTTTACCTGCTTTAACTGGAAGATGGTGTTTGCAATAGGTTAAAGCTCTCCTAAAGTCGAAGCTCACTTTAATACAGAACTATGTGCTGTACATTATTTAGGCGCGTTTTAAAATGCAAAAATGTGTTGTAGGTTTCTTGTGAAGGTTTCTATCAACAGTTTGGCTGAACGGCAGCGTCCACCCAGCGGTCAGTCAGTGCTGGACATTCTTTACCATGATTAGATCAAAGCAGGTTTCCCGATGTTAGAGAAAACGGAAGCAGGTGCATGTCTTGTAGCGCTGCAGGTGCACGCGCTGCTCGTGCGTCGTACACGTGGTTCTTGAACACGAGGGAGCATCTTTGTTATGACAATAACCTTAACGATTAGTTTTAAGGGCAAACCATCCATGTATTTGTTCAAAACAAACAATGGCAGATAGTTATTGGAAAACATGAGAGTATCATTGAGTTGCCATACTTGACATTAAAATCGTTTTAATTATCTACCTTCCAACCGAAATGACCTTTTACCCTACTTAACATCAGGAGTCTCGCGCGAACACAGGAGATCAAACTGGCTGTTCCGAATGGACCAGGAGTATTTAGTCGCAAATGAGCTGGTCGCAGCATCATGCTGGTGGCCGGTCTAGTCCTAATTGACTTCACACCAGCGGGTCTGTCTGTTTTCTTACATTTTCTTCTTTGCTTGAGCTCAGCTGATGAAAGCGCGGCAAAGCGCACGTCTTAGGAACATGGCGTGGAACAGGTGCGTGCAGATTTCAGGTGAACATAGCCTGCACGGGCTGACCATTCTCCGGGTAATTGTTTAATGGACCCTGTCTCGAGTGTTTCTTTGAATCACTTCTCCATCTCTAGCTGGACTTGAGTGCATGGTTTCCTCAACTCTTAAGAAAATATCGTCTTGTACATTTTTAACGCATTTTTATAAATGAAATTATTCAAAAACCAAAAGGTATTCAAAAGTGTAAGATACAAATGTCATGAAATACTGAACTGTTTTACATTGCAAGGGCAACTTTTCAGTCATAACGCCACGTGATATGCGAGGTGCATACAAATAGAAAAGATAGTTCATAACAGCGATTGATAGAAAAAAGGCGAAAGCAAAGGATCCCCATTTCAGTTGCCTCGAACTACAAAACATTGGGTTACTGGGACCCTATTTTTTCCTACGTGACACCACGTCATTCAATAGCCCCACGAGGTGTCATGAGATGTGCACAATCATAAAGATTATAACGCACAACCCAGAAACTTTAGGATCACAATGTTATCAAAATATTGCCGTGCATTTTTAAACCGGGGTATATAACCACATTCTAGATCTTTTGTATGTAATCTAGGTCTCCCGAATAACAATGTGTCACTTAGGATAAAAACAGTGCATAAGTAACTCTATAATTTTCGCCGAATGCCACAAAAATAGAAATGTGTTGTTTTCACTTCTCCACGAGCCCGTCTGTCTGAGATGTACGGCCCCGCGGGGCCAATAAAATCCGCAGCCCCTGCTAAACTCCAACCATCTCTAATATGCGAGGACAAAATCTGACATCATAAAAAAGCATTTAGGGCCGATCCTTTTCGTGATCAAACAACCGAAATGTCATTAAGTGAGTCTCTGTTGCGGCAAATATCTTTCCCTTCATCACCCCCCCCCCCTATCCATCGCCTCTTTCCTCGAGAGTAGAGCTAGCGTTAAACTACGTGATCTAAAATAGTTTATCCCCATATCGTTTTTTCAAATAGTGGCGAGATGTGCTCTGAATACACTGAAAGAAGGAATAAATACCCTGCAGTATGACAGAGATTGAAGATGTCGATATATACCTCTCTTTGTGTGGAGATTTGCCACGCCAGTGCTAGGTGGATACTTATGAACGCTGGGGATTGTCGAGAAAATATTACTTTAGCTGTTGTGGCTCTAGCGGCTTGACTTGTGACTTACGCCTGAAGAGGGCGCTGCTCGTCCTTTGTACTGGGCTTTCAATTCGTCAAGAATGCTTGACAATATTCTCCGAGCAAAAACATCCCGTGAGATATATATACATAGTTATCTCACAGCTGAGTATATAGGCCTATATTTTTTGTATCAGCTTTTTTTAGTACAGAACTTCGGGATTAATATTTTAACAACGTATACTCGTAATGCAAGAGCATTCCTCTTGTGAAATTTGTGCAAAAAAGGCATTTTCATTCAAAAATAAAACACGAAGAAACTGATCTGTCGATGTTCCATATTCTGTTACAGTCTCAGAGTCAGTTACCTGATTATTGGTCGTCTTGAGTCATACGTGTGTTTTACTTTGCATGTGGTTTACCAATAGACTGAAATATAGTCTCTGAAGTAAGATTAATATCTAGACTGTATTATGCTTGTCTCTGTTATAATAAAACTTCACGGTCTGAATGACAGACTGTATTTAACCACTGTCTTCAGGTACACCAATGTCACGTGAGTGACTGTTTGACAATAATGCCACAAGACAGGAACAAATTGGTACTGGCCAATCCGGCGACAAGGCTGGTACTTGAAGCAGCACGACAACACAAGAACAGGCTGGCACTGGCAATGCATGAAGCAGCAACGATATACATTGGTTGGTACTTGAAGGAGCAAAGATACGCACAGAGTGGTATGTATTGGTCAACCCGGCGACAAGGCTGGCACTTGAAGCAACTCGCCATCAGAGGAGAATATACATGTACATCTATTTTCTAAGTCCGTGGCAAGGATAGCATTTGAAGAAGCCCAACAGTGGAATTCCAGTCCTCGAACAGACATGGCTAATGTTATCTGTTAGCCGGAATGACAGACTTCATAGAAAAGTGTCCTGGAAATGTTCGAACCGAGAACACCCTCACGTAAGGCTAAACCCTGTCAGTGTAATTCCCGGTAAGGTACTCGGAAATATTCGACATTACTGACATCAGGCTCTCAAGAACTTATTCATTCATCCAACTAATAATACGCTGAAGGTACTGTAGACGATGACGCAGGTGTACCATAAGTAAGAGTTAGTTGTAAGACAATATAATGGTGTCTGTCACGAGTAGCTGGTTCCCCCATACCCCGAGCCTCGCGCTAATATTCCATGAAAACAGAGTCATCTACCAAGGTATTTTCACAGGTGGGGAAGAGCTCGAGTATTTTGAAACATGCATCCGAGTGTATCAGCCTAAGGCCGTCTCCAGGCTTCCCACTGCTCAAGTATTTACATAAAGAAAATTTTAAATCTAAAACGTCTATTCAATAAGAGATGTTTACTGTTTGCCCATTCCTGTTTTTGTAAAACGTTTATTTATTTAGTTCTTGGCTCTGTAATCGCAAGGATAAACACTCGACCAGCAAACATTCTGCACTTCTGTTTTGCCAACAAAAAGATCTTCAGCTATCTACAAAGAGCCCCGAAAATAACCAACGAGGGACTATTACTGCCACATCAATCCAATGTCCGCTAGAATAAACAACATACGACAAAGACGAATGGGTCCCCAATGCACCAATTACTGGTGAACGCCCGAACCTACTTGAGTTTCGAAATGGAAAAAAGCGCCCCCTCCTTAACCCGTACCCCTGAAATTAACCTTTTAAGACCCTTTCCGCTCACCCTACTCCTCCCTCCCGCTCCTACTCGGACCGCTTCCCCTGAAGATTGCCGCCATTTGGGGAATGTGACACTTTTCACTGCCAAACTGGTAATCTTACGTTTTCCACTGGCAACACCAGTCTCGGCGACACACAGAGATAGTGTCACGAGACACTGCGAAAACTGCGGAATGTGGCCCTTACCATCTTCCATACAACTCCGGGTAGATACCGCGAGCTTTCCACGTCTCTTTAAACGACTACAAACAGTGAACACCTAGTGCTATTTATAGATTTCACAAACATGTTAGATTTGAGTATATTCTAAATTTAGATGCATTCAATCTGTTAACACTTACATCAGTCGAACATCAGAAATCAACCTTTAATAGAAAACAAACCCACTTTCGAAAAAAATAAAATCTGGAGAGGGGGTGATTTTATCTCAATGAGATTCAGTTCCCCATTATTACAATTCTCAACTACGTTCCCTGGTTACCTCGAGACATTTCAACAGTCTCAATAGAATTCCCCAACTCTTATCTGGCCTGAATACAATCATCATTCTACTATTACAGCGAATGTATATATAAATCAGTATGGATTGCGGTAAGGAAAACCTCACAATTGGAAGCGGATATCAAAACGTACATAATTCGCAAATCAAGGACATTTAGAAAACAATTAAATAACTTCCTCAAACTATATTTTTTTATTATATTTTCGTGCTTTTTTTTCAAAACAAAATAATATTGAACTTATATCAGCATACATTTAGTAACAAAGTTAAAATAACAATGTTATAAAAGATTATTTAGATATTTTGGCAGTCATGTGATTAACGAAATCCAAATCCAAATTTCAGCTGATCAGATTCCAACATTTGTCTCGCTGTTGTATAACACGGTTACCGATTGAGAAGAAGATCTTGACTGGGGTTGTGGTAAACTCTCAGCTGAATGTGGCTTCAATATATTCCAGTTTTCTCGCATTAAATAATTTCCTCGTTATTTTTCTCCAGTCACCTGTTGCCAGATGATCAAAGCAAGTGATACCGCTCCGCAAATATACGCATCCCTCTGTCACACATTAGTAGCTCTCTCGCCACGCAATTTGTTAATTCGTCGCCATTAGTAATTCTCTACATCAATAAAAACTTGACTTGAGTCCTGGTCGACTTTGACTGCCGCGATATTTGGCGATGTCGGCTTGTCTCCGAGTAAACAAACTCTCCGTAAGTAAAGTAAGTTTATCATCTCTATTATAAACAGTTATGAAACCTTGTAAACATCTTCTCCGTACAATGTACAGAGTGCATATCAATTCTGGAAATAAACACTGTTAGTCTAACATAAGCTTTGATCTCTAACACTCGACATCGCTGGGGTTTTAGGTGACGGTGTTTGTTTTCGGGAAGGTATTTATTTTATACTGCTCATCCTCCACTACGGCTAATGAACTTTGATATAAAGAAATCACGAGACGACACACTGTCACATGTTAAAAAAAACTCTTGGGTTATTTACTTAATAAATATCCATTTTCATCTTTTTAAAAATAAAAATTGAAATATCATGCGAGTCAACAAAACACGAATACTTACCGCTAGCGAAAGCCTCTGTGAGGAACAGCACAACACAAGCGAAGCACAAGGCCAGCTTTGCCATGTTTTAGTCTTGGTCCAAGGTATCCAATTAGGGTAGGTATAAATCCAGGTAAACACCAGGTATGTTAATCACTTTTCGTATACTCTTGTCCAGGTACTACTCCCGGTTTAACGTTGTATCCGATAGTTCATCTGCAAGTCAAAATTGGAAACAAATCACTAAAATGTGTAAAAATCCGTCCAATATGCGTACGTTACCTATCAAGTACACAGGTGTCAATTAAACAAACTTTAAAAGTCGTATTGTGAAAGTGTAAGGAAGTTTTCTCCTCTCCAAATGCCGAGCCCGTCCGCATGGTTTCTCGCCGAGGTGAGTTTTGGGCCTGCGATATAGCTTTCTATAGTAGCCCCAGCAAGCGAGTAGAGAGCCAGCTAGCCAGCTGCCGTGGTTGGGTGATCAGGGACGAACACTATGTGTGCACTCGCTACACGATCACCCGCGTTACCTTTAAGAAGTTCACCTTGGCGTGTTTAAAATAGTTTGAATTTAACACCTGTTGTTCTCACTGCCAGATAAAGCAGATTTGCAACACTGAGCTAATTGGAATTTGTAATACTACCAGCTAGATCTGTAAAACGAACACCACACAGATTCATATCCCCAGTCCGTTACTGTACAATCTTGAACTTTTTGTTTCGAGCTTTTCCACTCGCTGATCTGAGGGGCCCTGACTTTGTGCTGATGTCATTGCTGAACTGTGGATCATCAACGCAGTGATCACGAGTCTAAAGTAACACGCCTCGCCTCTGAACTGACATCTCAGCATAACCATTGGATTGCAACAGAATACGGGCACATTAAAAAGTACTCAGACTTTAGAAAACACCACTGCTTTAGAACATGTGTTTATTTGGGTTTTTTTAAATACTGGTCATTCAGATGTATACTGGTGTTCGTATTTATTTATTAAGCTATTTATTTTCCCTAAAACAACAATATTCATTTATTTATTTTCTCTGGAACAACACTTTTATTTATTTAATTCATTTTCTCTGGAACATCAATATTTATTTATGTTCTCTGGAACAACAATATTTATTTGTTTATTTTGTTTGTTTTGCTAATAAGTACACAAAATACAAATGATCATATATATGACTACACTGCCGGGCAAAAGAAACGATACCAAGGTTTTTAGAGACTACTGAATAAATTCACAATTGCGTTGGATATGTAAGAGATATCCCTTCAAGATTAGGCAGTTTTATCAACCATGAGATGTCCATCAAATTACACTCGTTGAAATCCAAGCATCCTTTTGATCAGCTATGACAGAAAGACGTAAAGGAAAATAACTGAAATCATTAATTTTGGTACCGTTTATTTTGCTCGGCAGTATAGAAATATTAAATATTACTATCGAGTATAAGATGACAGCTACATTACATGCCTAAGACACAAAAGTTAAGAATGACGTTGATTATAAAAGCGAATACTGGCTGGTATGAATGACTGTCGTGCCCTGTTTGTTCTCATTATCGGCACATCTTCATGTGTTTCATTTCGAGTGGCGTTATGTTCTAGCGCGAACAGTTTATCAAAATCATTCGGAATCTGTAGTGACGAATATTGTTGCCCCACGTCACTCACACTTTTGATGACCTCCCTCGCCTAGTTTCAAAGGCACTAAGTTTAAATTGACACACGAAAAATACTGTCCAAGGGTTCCTAATCAATTCCCGGACTCACTGCATCTCCCAAAATAAAATGAAAGTCTAATTTTTTCAGTCGTATAAATCAAAGATACTGTCCGAGTTGTTTACGCATGCGCCGTCCGTATCTACATTTTCTCGGAGGCGTCCGATAACGTTCCCACGTGTTGTAGTAGCCAGCAGCGGCATGGTTTTAACCTTGCGTTAGCCTTTGAAATTAAAATACTTTAGTGTTTAAGTTCAGTGAGCCAGGACTGGTTCTCGAGTCGCGCTGCGCAATCTCATTTCGCTATATATCCTCTACAAGACAATTAAAGAACGGAAACAAGCTTTCGGAGACAGAAAACTCAATTCCCAGTAAGTGTTCTCATTGATTTTTATAACCTTGGCAATTTTGTCAAAATTAATATGATTAGACCACCATTGCTGACTGACGCACGTGACTAGCAGCGAAACGTGAACACACACACAAACTCGAGCGACTCAATGCGGCTTTCAACAAATCTGCTAAATCCAGACCATCGCAGTTAGAAACAAATTATCCTAAAGAGATTGAAGAGATGTAAATTAACTTTCTCACACTGCAGAAAAGTTTGCACATTGGTAGTTTTATTTACGTGGTTGAATATTTTCAGGGATTTTGTTTTTAAATTAATGGAATCTAATGAACGTTTCTTTAAATACAAAGTGGTCTCTTGAATCAGACCTGTTGGTTTTAATCTCGTCTGTCTGACAGACCCTGCAATATCTTTTACTTAAGAGACATGGCAAGTCTATCAAAAATGCAAGTCTAGGAATAGCTGCATTATTCGGCCGAGGAGATCTAAGGCACTGTACAATAAATTTCTAAATAAATAAATAATACATACATGTAAACAGAAGCAAACATAAATATCAGAGGCTGTAGCCAGTCTAGGTTTTAGTGATAACAGAACTTGCCTAACTCAGGCTTTACCCGTCAACAAGCTGTTGTGCAAACTCACTCACAGTCCCTCCCTCTTTTTCTCTCACACACTCACTCACAATCTCTCACACACTCGTTCCAAATCTCTCACATGCGCACTCACAATTTCTCACATCCTCACTCACAATTTCGCACATGCTCACTCACAATCTCTCACATACTCACGCACAATCACAATCTCTCACACACTGACGCACAATCTCTCACACACTCACTTACAATCTCACTCACAATCTCTCACACACTCACTCACAATCTCTCACGCACTCACATACTATCTCTCACACACTCACTTACAATCTCTCACACACTCACTCACATACGCACTGTCCTTTATACACACTCAAAATTTCGCACGCACTCAGAACCTCTCACGCTCACTCACAATCTCGCATCGCACGCACTCACAAGCTCACGCTCATTCACACTGACTCACGATCACATTGACTCACACACCTGCAGCGTACTCATTCACATACAATCACTTCTCTCTCTCTGTCTCTCTCTCTCTCTCTTTCATAGCTTTCAAAATCACATATATACAACTTTCATCGCAGTTTTCAAACTTTCAATTTTGGTCGCCCACTGGTCGTCACGACAACGCACGATGTTTTCAGGCAACAACATTAAGTCATGTATCAGTTACGTCCCCTTGATAGCCATTATTCAACCAAACAACATTAAACATTACTGAACTATTTCCAGTGGATTCATTCCGCAAACAAAATACCCCGGATTACTCCCTCTTGTGGAGCTATTAATTTCAATCGCAAATGGTTACTTCTAACAGTATTCGTAGCGCTTAATGTCCAATTTTAGCTAAAATGGCGCAGTTTCCGTTCAGCTGTAACCACAAGCCATCATGTCGATCAAGCCTCCGTGGTGACTCGTACCTCAATGCCGGGTTGTCATTAAAGTTAGAAACTTGGTCAAACTCAGTGTTTTCTTTTCAAATATTAACTTTTGGAACTGGGCATACTATGAATAATACACAAAATATAAAGCATGTTTGTCGGTTTTACAGCCTCTTGAATACGATCATTTATATTGGCACCCCCTTGCCATAAAATAGACCAAAATTCATTCCGAACTTTCCGACAGAATCTTGAAAATATTCGTACACCTTTGGAAACGTTACACTTGCAAATACACTTGTATATGCATTCGGTTCATATTCGGAAAGCATTAAATTTTCGAAAATCGACGGAACATTCTTTTCTAAACCCTCAGAAACGTTAGGAATGAGGCAGGCTGTTTGAAAGTAGAAATAACTTCGTCTGCATCTGGCGGGACAAAGAGAAAAAGGGCGTTATTTAATTAGCACACACTTTTACAATGTATGATTTACAGTTTATGTAATTTATTTCACACTGATAGAACAAGACCTATTTTAGCGTTCGGGAGCTCGTATCCAACTTTAAGAAAACTAGGCGCGGTCTCAGCGCAAACGCGTACGTCTGACAAAAATCAGTCAGATTACTTTCAAGGCACATAACTCTGACAATGTTTTGTATAAGTAAACATTCGCCGACAATATATATCCATTGATATGCACATTTAAAACACCCTTATATTCATTTTGTGTTAAAAAAAATATCAGTTTGAAGCAGTTTATGTGGGTACATCGAACTGTCGTCAGACCGATCTGGTCACCGCAAGTAAGATGCACGTCGAAATATTCTTGAAATCATGTCAACGCGTTTATGAAATAGGTACACAAATTCGGTATTCTTATTAGAAATTGTTATTATCGTATTTGTTGATTGGAGGAATGTTAACCAATGTGGTCAAAGCTGACCGGAAGTAAGTCCGTTATCGTCAGTAGACACCGCAGCGCAGGTTGGCGTACCGCGAATGTCACCAATAGCTAATTAAGCTGAACAATAGAGACTGCGTGTGATCTTAGAGAGATCGTATTTAAAAATGAACAGGTCAGTTTCTTATGCAAACAAAGTTTAATTACATTAAACGAGTTAGTTACAACATATATACACAGGTATTGCAGTATATCATTTATCATAAATGCATGTACATAATTATATACAGACATCATCTTTTGAGATGACCCACACCAAATAAGCCTCTCTTATAACAACAAGAAACATCAAAGGTAAACCGCAGGTCGGCGTCCAGCGAATAGCAATTTTCAAAAGGTCGGCGTCCCGAGAAGACATCGCGCACATACGGGGCCGGTTTTAGGCAGGACCCATTTGAAGTTTACTTTAACAGGGCCCTGTTTCAGGGTTGTAAAGAGGGTGTCTGCACAGGACGTCGACCTTTCGATGTGACACTATTCCCACGAAGTCGAACAGCGGGTTTCTTTGATTTTCGTTGTTGTTACAACAATGTTTTGATAATGGATTTACATCGGTCTGCTCACTGACATATCTGTTTAATAGATGTGTCTGTATGAACTGTTATGAACTGAACATAATTCAATATGTGTGAACAAGATCAAGATCACGATATGAAGGGACGTGGAGGGCTCAGCCCTCGCCCCGTTTCCGTCACGGTTTGATTTTTAGAAAAATGTCTAACAAATGACACGCAAAGTTCGTGTGCGGGATTGCTGATACGTTTAATATCTGATTTCTCGCGCTAAACTTGTGGATATCACTTTGAAGATGCATGTCATAATTTTTTCTCATGTTCCAGTTACAGTAATACAAGTAAAAGAAAAGACAATGCATTTGATATCCATAGATTGGTTATAGCTAAAACGGCACCTGTCCAAAGCGGCATCGACTTAAATTGGCGATAACGGCACCAAAATAGTCAAAACGGCACCAAAACGTCCTGGCGGGAACGGCACCGGCTATTAGTCAAAACGGCACCTGCTATGTTTTGTTTAAATAATGACATTAGTAAACAGTTAAAATGGTATAACTTTAATCATGATATATAACAGACATTATTAGTGTTTAGTCCTGCCAGGAATAAATCTGAAGAGAATGTAGGATTTATGACGACTACACTCTTTTGATGTTACAAAGAGGGCATAAACCACAATCACCGAGTACCGGACATTTGTTATGTTAACATATTATCTTCAGCCAGCATCCTGATGATGACGACGGTAATAATAATAATAATATCGATGATCATGGAATATCCAACTACTTAATTTGTTTTATGTATTGTTTAGATCGATTTGTGTTATTGTATTATATATTCTCTTACATACATGTAAATATCTTATCGTTTCTGTTTTTCTTTGACAAAGAACCACCAAGGACAAAACTTGGTGCAGGGTGCAGCGTTAAAGATGTCGAAAATCGTTGTTCGGCATCTGTAAATTGTAATTGAAGCCCTTTCATGCTTGTGCAGAGGACGTCCTGACCATAAAACCTGGTATATTGACAGCCGTGAAAGTGAGAGTGAATTATAGGTAATTAGCGGATTAATAGATCAATTAATGCAATCAATTAATTAATTAACTAATCCGCGGACTGTATGCAACACCTTGCGCGGAAATTGTAAATAATTGACTTTTTTTTCACAGGTGAAGAAGACGGCCACAGCAAACCTATATCAATCGGTCAGCAGCGTTGGTGTAAATGCAAGAGACAAAATGGAACATGAACAATGAAGATCGTATTAAAAATAAATAAATAAATACAAAATAACAAAATTGAGTTGAAAGAAACTTCTTCAGTTTCCTTACATGTGCACTAATTCAATACTGAGCAAACAGAGTTTCCAAGAAACTTTTAATACATATATAATTATAGTGAACAAGTTGTTCATTAATATCATGACAGTACGTAATACCATCACAAGTTACATTACCAATTAATAAAGTACACTGGGTCACACTTTTGTGGCCAGTATGGAATTGGTGCTCATGTGGAAGCCGAACGTGCTACAATAATTTTATCATAACATTACGAATTTGATGCCGTTATCGCCAATTTCGCCGGTGCCGTTCTGGTTCAGGTGCTGTTATAGCCTGCACCCCATGGATTTGTACGTTACGATGTAGCAGCTAGCCTTTGGTAGCTATATATTAAAAGAGCGATATAATTTCTAATGAGTTCAAGATTTTGTGATTACATATTGCATAATCAAGTTGTCACAACTTTGTATTCGCATCTATACGAAATAATTATTGCTTTTTTGACTATCCAGGTTTCACATTAGTGTGAAATAAAATGTGAGCGCAGCTAAACGATCATTATATATATATATGACTCATGTATGTACATGTACACGATTTCGTGTTGCTTTAGCGGCAAGCAAGGAGGTCGAATACCGAAGAGTAGGCTCCCTTAGACAATTGACGTAAGCGAGTGCGGTTGTTTGTGCAGAAGACGGAAGCAGGAAAATTCAGTTTGTTTACACATTTTCTCGACAATGACAGCCATCAGTTTGTATATCTCAACATGTAGGTACGTGATGCAAGCTGACACAACTGATCGCGACTCATGGTCTGACTTATATCGGTTTTTGCCGTACCTCCGGCAGGCTCTGTCGTGTTGTGTTTGCGGAAACATCATCTCCAAGCCTAAGGGACCAAGTCACAATGAGTGTTTACATAATGTGTGTACGAATTGTGTCGGTGGGAAAATGAGACTCAAACCTTCCTGTAGTTGGTGTAAAGATTACATCGATTTCCGTGACAACACACATCTGAGAATTTTGGTTTTATGCTTCAGAAAGCTTTGCGAATACATTTATCAAACACAGATTTGGTTAGAACTGACAGCATCGTCAGCCAACGGAGAAACTAATCCTCTTGTGTCAATTATAAATGAAGCATTGCAGTTTGAAGATGATTATGTTACAAACACACAGATTCCAAATTTAGTTGCCGCCATGCCTATCCTGACACCAGCAGCGATCAAGCCCATTCAGAAACGGCGTGGATCTCACAGGCAATCCGGCGATGATATAAGCGAAGCATCCTCCCAAGGTCCACCAACACTGTCACCTGAGTGTGGTCAAACTCATCCATTTGACAAATCGTCCAAGAATGGTAATGATTTAATGAACAAAGTAGCAAGAGAAGACAAGACTGATACTGAGACCAGTCCAACAAGTGATATGGGACCTCCTCCGTTATTTGAAAACAGCTGCAAAACGACTGACAGTACGTCTAATCGTAGCCGTCATAGTAGTGGGCGAATGAGCAAAGAAACAAAGTATGAAGCAAATTCAGAAGGTCGTGCCCGATCCTGGAAATCTCAACGCTCAAGTAGTCATGACATTCCATTTGAACCACCTAGCAAGAGAACCAGAGCAGCCTCGTTACCAAGTGGATCAGAGTTTTCACGAAAAATATGCAGATGTGCTCGAAATAACCCTCCAAATCGCCTGACTTGTCTGGGACAGCGATGTCCATGCTATAGTTCACGGGTTCCATGTGTTGGCTGCATGTGTCGAGGATGTCGTAACCCAAGAAAATTTGAAGATGTGACTTTGGAACTTGAAGGTGGAAGGAGTGATCTTGAGCAAGAGAACGACATTGATGTAGAATAAGACAACTGAATGCCTTTAAAGTCTTTCCTTTTCAAGAAACGTTTAAATATATTTGTATATATATAACATTTTAGCAGTTCAATTTACCTTCTCTTGTGTGACAGTTGAGCTGGTTGTATTTATATAGTACACTGTCATTTGTGACTGTTTATTCTCAAAAACAAATCTCTCTTTAAGAAAGTTTAGCATTTTGTATGTCAGCTGGAATGACACTCAACAAATTTCCTCCAGAACTCAGAAAACCAGAAATGACTGAAAGAAAAAGGTAGTTTACAGGAATAGAGAGAGGACTAACTGTTACAGAAGTAAGCTTTGATAGGAAAGCCCCAATGTTGACTTTTGTCAAGACCATATGGCTGTAAGGTTCCTTACATATATATGTAAATTTAGAGGCAGGTTTTTATTCCTTTAATTACGTTGCTTTTCCTAGCTCTGCCCAAGCAGAAATGACTGTGATAGAGCAAGATATTCAGGTTTTGCATGCCTTGACTCAGATCCTTGACAAAAGTCTATCAACCACACAAACAGACATGTCGGCCCTCTAATATACTAGCCTTGGTGGTTATGGGTTCAAACTTTTAAAAACAATCTTGACCAAAAGCCACAGTAATGTTGTGCTTGTCACAAGTCGAAAATGACTGCAGTTAGGACCTGATATTTTCATTTCCTTTTTCTTAGGTGTCCAAGTACAGAGATTGTCCCAGCAACATAAATCAGTCACTAAACTCAATATTAAGATAATCATGATTTTGGTTGATTGCGTCTTCTGTGTCGGCGAGATTACTAACACAGAATGTTTTAATGTGCACCCATATCCACTGCAATAGCTGGAACACTAGTCTCAGGGAAGGAGTCAATCAAAAGAGTTCACTGTACGACCTAGATATATATGACCTTTGACCTTGTAATCCACTATCCTAAATGTCTCTCAGAATACTTAGTTTGTTCAAATGGATACGACTGTAACTTGCAACTGTAACTTGCAAGAGATATTTTCCACTAATGTCAAGATACTGCAGTGGTCAGACTGTCACGCCAGTAATCTGCCAGAGGTGACGGTTGTAGATTTGAATCCCACCAAGGTTACTCCTTTCTTTCAGCTCAGATATGTAGGCTACTCCTCACACCAATGTGATGTAGCTGATGGTGTAGTGATATGTCTGAATGATTGCTGAAAGCAACCTTAACTCTGAAGTCACTTACTGACTCTACTAATATCGCTCCCCAAGGTTAGAAAATGTTCAAAGATGACTTGTCATACTTGTACATTGGAGGCAGAGCTAACTGCAAATGATGAATTTCACACAATATACATGTACATTTTCTCATTTCATCTGCATTTATTAAACATTACATTTAATGTTATAAACAATCTTACATCACAAAAACATCATCAGCTGTGAGTATATCAGATTTTTAAACAAACTAAATTTGAAAAAGTTGTGTAGAAATACAAGAAACTGATGCACTAAAAGACACCTAATAAATTCAGGTTTTTGTATGAATAATTTGATATTTATAGACAATACATCAGTGCCACTAAATGTTTGTTTCTGATATGTACTAACTATACGTTACATTTTATAGGTTGTAATTGTCAAATTTAATTTCATTTCACTTTTATAAGGGATTTTTGGCAGCTTGTCAGTTGGTGGGCAGCATGAGAATATTATATTATTTGTTGTCTCAAATGAGGGTGCGAGCAAAATTGTAATTCTTTATCACTAAATCTCTTAAAGGGACATGATTAAAGATGCAGGTACGCCAAACTATGTTCAAAGCTTGTCTTCTATTCATTTATTGATATAATACCGTTCTGTATTGAACTAATTGATTCAATAAAGAAAAGGGATTTTCCGTAGTCGTCTAACACTAAAAATAGATTGCACGTTGTATTTTTGGAAGGTAAGCAAATAGGGAACTGGCTAAAATGGAGACAGGTCATAATGGTGACATGATTTTTAAAGGTGTCACCGCTTCCGCCAGCTCTACTGTAATATGATCCATAGTTTTTGGTGAGAAAAGTTCTCTCCAAAATCTTTCACCATTTTTTCCCCCAGGTTTGTCGCCGTTTTTGCAAAGTTTGACGTCTCATTGGTTTGTCCCCGTTTTAGCTATAACCCATAAAATGATGACGTCACCAAAATGGGGAACATTTAGAACTTGTCTCGAGTTTGAATAAGTAAACTTTTCGGCAAATAAAATTTAGTTAACCGTCCATTATTTGCAGTAGGATTTCGCCGTTATGTTATAGATGT
>JAUELE010232885.1:0-11937 GCA_031471655.1 Diodora aspera
GCCGTATTCTCTTCTGTGTACCCCCCCCCCCCCCCACGCGCGCGCACGTACATACGTACATACGCATGTACGCTAACACCTAGTGGTTATATTATATTCCTCTATGTATAAACTCGAGGCAGCAAATATTCGGTGGGTTTACAAACAGGTTCCAAATGCTATTAACACATCATCAAGCTGTCGTCCTGTGACATGACTTATTGAATCTGGGGAACAGAGAATATTTAAATGTTACTAGTGATGGATTAATGTTGGGTGAAGATCTGCTGACAGCATCGTGTATGAAAATAACACCCTGGCATCCCCAGTAGACATCCCCGCCGTAATGTAGGCTTCCATTTGACTTATGGACATAGCCTTACAAAGTCTCCAGTGGATACTTAAACTAAATCTTCTTTATCGTCCTAAATTGATAATTTACTTCACAGCAGCTCGAATCTTAATTTTAGTTATTTGGAATAAGAGAATTTTCCTTACTTCCCCAGTGGTGTATCCAAATCGATTAAGTAAACCTAAGTTTTCATTTATGTATCATTTTTAAACTCTAAACTCTGGAGTGAAAAGCGCGAACAAGATTTCCAAGTTACAATGAGTTTATGTTGTTTTAAGACAACCATTTAAATAAACTGCATATACATGTACAGAAAATCAATGGAGTCAATTAGAGTATTGATTATGTATGTTAGATAATTCACCCCTTCCGACAAAACTAGCTCTTGCTTGCAAAAACATCGCCAAATTTTTGTAACTATTTGAAAAATGTTATGTACAAGACAAAAAACCCAGTAAATGTTAAAGTTTTGTGGTTTGAAATAAGGGCCTAGTTTTCCACTACACGCATGTCTGAGCCGTCCTGAGTTCCAGTATATTCGTTCCGCTGTCACAGTCAATAGAAGGAAACATCCCAGCACAGACGAACAGATGTAGACGGCACCGTGGCGCTTGCTACCGTGCTCGCAATCCGATCCCTTCCCGAGGGCCCACTGATAAATATAGAAACGATCTGTTATTCTTCAAAAGCCTGCAGCCAGTAGCAGAATCAATGGGAGCGAAACCATCTTGTGCCGTATGTAAATAAAACCGATGCTGATTGGTCAGAATCATGAGTGACAGTTGGCATGTGTATACAGGCCACGCCTCCCAGCGTGGTCATAGTAAAGTAGCATAGCATTACAATGAAGGGGCAATGGTACCGAACTATGGTAAACATCGGCCACAAAAAATCAGAGCTATGTACAAGTTCAGAGAACTGCTCTTCACGTGTGGAGTTACGTTTGTTTTGGTGATTCTGTTTACCCAGGATGCAGACTCGAGAAAAGGTAGGCTACTCTTGCTTACTTTTCATTCAGCATATCCCAATGAAACAGGTTTTCCACGCTCGGAGTTTATTGGCCAAGAATATAAATTCATCCAGCAATATGCCGCCATATATCAGGGCTGTGGATATGAAACAGTAGGTTACAGAGTGCAGCTTGTAATAATTGTATTACAATGTGAACAAAACATAGTTGACCGGCACCAACGAATACCCTAAAGTATATATTTCTCAAAAGAATCAATTCGTAAAGCTGAAACGCATCTAAACAGGCTCAAAGATTTCAGAGTAGTTTCAGCGACACCACTGGCGGGAATCTGAACCAGATTTTCCTCATACATCCTGTTTTCGTTTGGGTTCATCCCCGTTATGATAGGCAGGATGTTGACGGAAGATGCCGTCATGTCTTGCATGTTAACGTCTCGCTGCCAAGTATGTTTGATTACATCTGCGCTAAACAAGGGCTTCTAAGACGCCGTGCAACCCCCGGGCTGCAGCTTATTTTGTCTTGACGGGACGTCTGATTTACATCATTTTTGGGTTGCGATACAGAAAAAGGTCACCTGCCTGGCTCACATGGTTCATGTTATATCTATGTGTATATGATGTACAAACAACGGGGGGTATTTCTAGTGATGTGAAGGGCTTGGAACTTGCACAGGCTGTGTAATTGTGCATATCGACACTTGTTTATTTACAACTGCACAAGGACTCCTTTCCCAACTTTTGTCAATACCCCTCGGCTGTACAGTGGTGCCGTCATGGACAGGGGCGGAACCTAGGATTTTGGAAAGGGGGCGCCAACTTAAAAAGGGGTGGGGCAACAGGCAAAATGTCAGTCCCATCCGGGTTTCGAGGACTCTTTCCTATGCAATTTTCCGTAATTGATTTTCAAAAGGGGGGGTCCGGACCCCATGGAACCCCCCCCCCTCCCCCCGGATCCGACTACAGCCCCCAAGCAAATCGTTAGCTCCTAACTGTACTAGACTTTTGTGAAGGCTTAAGTACAAGCAGAGGTAGGTTAATGTTCCTGGGACTATGCTGTCTTTCCTAGTCCAGAGATTTGGCCTTTACTCAGGGTCTTGATCTATTGAGCGAGCTTTCACCTGGATTCCAATTTTGCATATTTTACACCGAAATCAAAATGAATACATGACAGTAGATAAAGAGTTGTCATATTTTTACCGTGATATGTTACGTGAACGAACTATAAAGAGTCACTATCTGAGAGGGCATTTGTTTTTGTTTAAGTGTCTAAAACTTGGCTTATTATGACAAATATTAAATATGATTTAACTCGCACTTTCAATCGGAAGTTACAAACGCATACGTAGTACATACCGAGTGCATAAGACAGTGTCTATGAATTGTGTATACAGTATGAGTCAGTCATCCGATGTATAGCTGCTTGAGTTCCGAGTCACAGCGCACACAAAATAACACAGTGCTCACCGACAGCTGTCCAATTCCGGCTTGACTCACCACGAAGCTGTATCCTACTCGGAGAGAACCACCAGTGCCTATAGTCACAACCTAGTCTGTCTTTCAGACCCTAGAGCATGCCTGGAGCCTGACAAAATCTATTTATTTAGCAAGTCTAGAAATTCTCAGCTATGATCAGCAATTAGGAATACCTCTGGGCTCCTTTCCTGTTGTTTTGTTTTTTTTGAACATAATTTTGTAGTTTAAGCTTATTTCTGAGACTCAATGTTAGTCTGATCACAGCCAAGAAAGCAGGGTTACACGCAACAAGAATATTAATGGTTCATCTTAGCGTCCAGGATTTACGTCCGTCACACTGTTATAATCAATAGTAATTGGAAAATTGCAGGCTCCTTATAGATTCGACGTTTGTATATGTTTTGTAGAGGGTAAGCAGAAATAACTGAAATGAGCTTGGTTTTTCTACAGTAACCCTAGACTTGCAATTTGCAGAGACTTGCTCAGTCTTTTAAGTAGAGAAATGACTTAGTTTGTCATGAGACACACTATAGTAGGTTCGCGATCGAATTATTAGAAAGAACCAATGCCCCACTCTCTCTATAGAAGGTGGACGCAGTTTGATCTCCAGTTTATGCTGGCTCGTCTAGAGGTTCCTTGTGACATACAGAAACATCGGGGTTTTACTAATGAGAAAGATATTACCTTTGAGTCGATGATTCATTATTCTCTCGTGTATTCATGTCCAGTTAAAGCAGCTTTCGAAAACGGCTAACTATAATATTTCAGAAAACCTTTTAAGACATGCTTTTATTATTTCTTATATACTGTCAACCGTCTTAAAATCTGTTGCATCATGTCTCAAATATTTCAGCAACTACTTTGCCTTCTAGCGCTCAAGGATGATTAAATATTACATACACATATACATGTATAGATTGCAGTTTAAGTTTTAGGCCGAAGTCTTCTACTTTTGTATGCCACATTTGTGTACAGCAGCAGGGAGTGAAGGGTATCACACGAGCAACATTGACCAACACATATGCCACATTCTTCCTGGAAAATATGAAAGATTTCTATAATGATGAAGAATCGTGCATCAAGTAAAGGTTTGAAGACAGCAGATTAGCCTAAGCTTGGACCCGTTGTTGGGATCGCCCTTTCATCTCATCAAACTCTCAGCAGGAAGTTATCCACAAAAATTGTTACCGAGAATAGGACAGTGTCCTAAGCTTCAATAACAATCAGGAGGATATCAATTTCATGTTCCTGGACTTGCCACACTCGCATACACTTGCGGCCAAGACTCAGCCTAGATATATAAAATAGCTAAAAAGAGCCCCGGTGACAAGCGTATCCTTGAGTGTAGTTCCACAACAATCTAGACTGTATTTTCATTATGTAACATGCTGGACGCTCTATACATCCACTATGTGAAAAGGAGACTGAACTACAGTCTGGGATCCGAGACTAACTTGTGGCCATACAAATGTACACCGTGTGACCCCAGCTTTAGGTTAAACGTAGTGTCAGTGATAATGTAAGCAAATACACTAGACAAGAGGACAGACTATAAATAAACTGACGTCCACAAGAAACGTTACAGAGAAAGATGATCACAACCTCCAACAAATCTTGCTTTAGTGTCAGTGCTCACAAACATATTTCCACTGTCCATTTGGTTCGCACAGTGCTGGAACAACACTTTCTTAAGTACAATATCTGAAATTAGCCCGTTAGCATATAGTAACCTGGGTAGGTCTAAAGTAGACAAACTATGAGCTGATCTTGCTAGCTCCAAAACTAAGTCTTAAGGCAACGCGGTGCTTGTTCTATAAAGTAGCACGTCTATCAAAATTAATGTACAGGAAGTAACGACTCTTTGACTCTGCAGAACACGAGGATGTCTAGAATAAACCGCCTCCCTTGGAAGAAACATAAAATAAGCACATAAAGAAGTACATAAAACACCAATATTTCACAAATAGGTAACAGCATATCGTTAGCATTAGGCTATAAACCAGGCGATTCTGATATAAGCTTATTTGTAAATTTATAGGATGTTTTATATTTCCAATTCTTGAAAGTTCTGAGAGTAACTTTAGTTCACTTCTATTACCACATTTTTAATGTCACTAACCTGAGAGAACATCCTATCATGGACACAATGACTTCATACTAAAATAATAACTTTGATTTTTATATGGTTAGACAAGGCAATTAAGGAGCCTCTGAATCTAGACTTGGTAGACTGGCTCGCGGCAGTTTGTTGCTTCAATGTCGGTGTTTAGAAATTAGCACGCTTCTTCCAACAGACCCATCTGGGTGTTAGAGACCAGCGAAGTGTGTTTTGAAGTTCTGCCTGGCTTGGATTAATGAAGCATCCAGTGTAAAGGGGACCAGGCGATGAGCATCATACACTGCGCACCTTTGGTCCAGGCAGCCGCTCGCCACCTGTGTGTGGGCATCTAACTACACAACACCCGGTCAGCAGACACGTCGATCTTGGGCTGGGCGTTGGCGAAGAGGGCATCGATTTCGGCCTTGTCGTGGACGTGTGTTGAGCACTTGCGCGACTGTTTGCGGAGGAGCGAGTGCTAAAGAGAATAACATCTAAGCAGAAACATATGTTGTGCTCTGTGCACCAGAGATCATAGAGGTTTACCAGCGAGTGGTTGACGAAAGATGTTTCCGCATGCACAAATCCGTGTTTGTTTCGTCGAGAAATCTGCATGTAACAGTTGCAAAAATTCAGAAACCAATATATAGCCAACTTTTGTCAAGACCGTAAAGCTTTAAATTGCTTGTGAAAGGAGATGCAAAACGTCGAATGATGTCCATCTAAAACAATATTCCTCTTGTGTCCATGCAAAAATTGATTAGAGAGTTTTATAAATAGATATAGATTAAGTTCAGTTTCCTAACTCAGGGTCTTGACAAAGGTCATTCGAAACACAAAAAATTGACGACTCGTATCTCCCATCGAAAGTTTGAAAAAGAACTTCAGTATCCTCATGCATTCCATCAACAGGTACAGGCGGATGCAGTGAGCATTGAACCGAGACTGCAGTGTTGTATCGGTATCCTTAGTCTCACTTACCAACAGGGGGCATACAACTGCCACTTATGTTGCAACTAATGAATTTTAAAACATCAACTTTTTCTTGGAATTAATTTCTTTTCCGACAGCTGAACGGACCCCTACGATGGAAGCTTCAACAAAAATTTAATGTTAACTTGGAGATATATAAATACAGCTCTTGTTGGTTACCGACACCGGAGATGTTCATGTCAGATGGTAGATTGCAGCCTGACAAGTGATTCGAGTCGGTTTACGATTGAAGGAAGTTCTACCCCTGTTTCATCTTCCTCAGGAGACTAGACTTGCTTCAAGTCTCCACTTACTTCCGCAGTAAAACTGACCATGTCTAAGAAAAGCTATGCTGAAAGTTAACGTAAAATGAATTCAAACGAAGCGGAAGTCGGCAATACGAATTAATATGCTGGATTCTTTGGAAGTAAATAGTTGATGTATTGGAACAGGTCTAGAACATACAGGTACTTTAGTCATGTCTGACAGACCCTGTAATAGTTTGTTGAAGAAGACTGTGTGGATTGTAGACTTGTGCGTATACAGAGGAATCTCAGATTCAGCTGCACGTAATACATGTATACCCGTGCCGTAATCAATACATATAGACATTTAACATGTATACCCATACCGTAATCAATACATATAGACATTCAACATGTATACCCGTACCGTAATCAATACATATAGACATTCAACATGTATACCCGTACCGTAATCAATACATATAGACATTTAACATGTTTACCCGTACCGTAATCAATACATATAGACATTTAACATTGCGCCAGTGTTCGTTTTATCACCATGAGGCAGGTTAACTTTTGATATGGGCAGCAGTTCGTAGAAACAGAGCCTTGTAAATCAGAAGCAGAGCTGTGATAAGACCTATCAGTGTATTGGTGGAAGTAGTCTGTCTGACAGATCCTGTAATGTGTTTTACTTCAGAGACTTGGCAAGTCTATAAACATTGCAAGTCTATTGATAGCTGACTGCAGGCTGAAGAGACACAGGGTTCTGTTCAATACATTTCTATACTCACTTAAAATACATAAAGGGAGAGAAAAACAATTCAGAGACTGTGGTGAGTCTATAATGGAAGCAGAGTCTGTCGAACAACATAAATACAATCACAGTTATAATGGAACAATCCATAGAGGACATTTGATACAGTTCAAGAAATTGTTATTACATTAATGTAAAGGCTAGTCTGCTGCACCTTTGCGCTATGGCTACGCTAGATCAACAGATGAAGAACAGTAGGTATATGTATATAGCTGTGCTAGAACTAATATATATATTATATCATATATTTCTTTATAAGTAAGTAGATTCGCTCTGTGATAGAGTGTACATTTCAGGGACTTGCCGTGAGTCTACACACAAGATTATGTTTAAACAGACTGCTTGAAAATGAACATACTATTTATTTCTTCATGTACCGAGCTGAAATATGTTTCCATGTGTTTGATGTCTAATTTGGGACTTGTAGTGAAGCTTATTCGGACTTATAAATGTTGGCTGTGGGTGGTTCTGTTTAGTGAAACAATACTCCTGTTGTTATCATCCGATGTATTACGATTATAGGCGAGGTGTCAGTGTAAGATTTAAATTGAAACGGCCACAGGTAAATCAATTTCTAAAAGTGTAAAATAATAAAACTTCAGCAAGGCGCTTGTCATGTTTCATGGTATCAGTTTCACTTCGCATTTGTTGCCTTTGAACATTTTTGCAGCAGTTTTATACAATCACGCCACACAGGAAACAGACTGAACAACAAACAGTACGTGCGCGCGTCATATAGGCGTTAATAACGAGACAAAATGATGTAACCCGCTTTATTTGACGACGGCCAACAAGGACAGGTTCGTGATATTGTGCCAACATGCTATGCAAATCATAAAGCGAGACCTATTGTTAAAGTTCTATAAGATCAATGTCCTTTCGATAACCTATCATTCACCTGTCAAAGAACAGAATAGGACACTTATCACTTGGATTGTTTGTCTTGTACAGTGCTAATTGTTTCTCGATTAAACCTCCAGATGAACATTCGGATATGCTCGGAAATCAATGTCCGGAAGTTGGAGGTGGCACTGCTGAATGAGTTTAATGTTTTCGCTCTACATGTTTGTTCTTTTCTCAGAACGAAGCGAATGTTTACAAGCGAAGCGAGAATCAAATCAGATGGTTTATCGACGTTTTTATGGTTTTCCACTTGCAACAAACAACCGTGAAATCATTTATATAAGAATCTATTGTCAGTTAACCCTTAAATAAGACTAAATCGAAGCATAACACGATGTTTGGATTTATTTTCCCCATAACAGGATCGACAAACCAATAACAGCAACAGAGTATTCTATCCCAAGCACTCATGACTCACATTAACCGTTCACCGTGTAGGCCGATTTAAGACCACCGGCGTTTAAATTATTTTATTTCTGATCTGTCATTATGAATGAAATCGCTGATATTATTGATTAAATTTTACGCCACTAGACTTACGCAATGAAACGAATAGGTTTTGTTCTAAATATTCTATTAGTTCACGTTTGGCAACAGCAATGTTTGATCTACGAATCAGATAGCTGACGTCAAGGCACTGTATATGCTAGTCTCAGCCCCTGAAACATTTTATCTCACAGTAGCCAGTCTAATTAAAAATGTAGCAAGTCTAGATATGCTCAGCTCAGAAATTAGGCATGTCTCGAAGTTCCTATTCTGAGTTCATACTTTTTTAGTATTATGAAAATATTTCTTTTAGATTAAGTTTTTTCTGGGTCTAAATGTTGATCTATATACATACATACATATTACACCTGTGGATACGTTCCCGTACATGTACGAGCATACACTTAAATACATACATGTACAAACGCGCGCGCACACACACAAAAATATACACTTTGATGCAGGAAATTGGAGGATGTATCAACAACATGGTGCTCGTCACACCATCATTGCGTCACAAATAGAACCAAGTCAGATAATCTACCTCTTCAGACATGATAACCACATTTTTGTAACTAGCGTCCGACACTGGCAGCCTCAGGCGACACTTTTATGAGAGTCCAGGACGTATTCAGTTACCCGTAGCTCCATACAACTCAAATTATGTCAAATTAAAATACGCGGCGTGTTGTTCTTATCATAATTGAACTTAACGAATGCACCTACAGCAGTCGCAGTGCACGCCCTACAATAGGGTGCTACACAGTCAGTCCACCGGACTTGTTCCATTTAGGCTCTGTTTATCTGTTTAACCTATTAATGCAAGTAATAAAACTAGAGTATTTACGAGCATGGTCCGACCCCTCCATTCACTCCCTGGCATGTAGCTTCGAGCCGAAACAAACATCGGTGTACCACAAACCACATGTCATGCTAATTAAGATAGACATGCATAACGATGAATCTTACTTGTAAACATCTTTTGTATCTGTGTAATTACATATCAACGTCAACTCCTCATTTTCGTACTTACACGTTCAATTATAATGTGGATGCATAATTTTTAATATCAGTAGGGGTCTATAATTGGGACAGTTAGGGTTGCATGCTGCCTATCTTCTCCCGAACAAAATTCGCACAATTTGTAATCAACGTGACAGTCTGTCGCTTGCCTGGAGGCCATTTTATGTTGCATGCTGCTTATATCTTCTCCCGAACAAAACTCGTACAATTTGTATTTACCTAATCTGTCATTTTGACCCTGATATTATACTAGAGACAAACACAGTCTAGATATTTTCTAGATACAGTCTAGATAGCTGCAACTTCACTTCTGAAATGAGCAGAATCTCTGGGATCTTATTTATTTTATGACAAAATATTGTTTTCATTTCATAAACTTTTTTTTATTTATCTTACTTCAGTGTATAATTTAGTCTAGTATTCACCGTGACTGGTAGACTTTTGTCAAGACCCTGAGGCATAGACAACTGAACATTTCACTCTACCATAGCCATCTCTGCAGAGCTAGGAAAGGCAATATAGTCCCAGGAATAATTATTTGACTCCGATATTACATATATAAATTTAGGAAAATTTAAACAGCCTTAGGGTCTTGACAAAAGTCTACGTGACTGGCTGCAGTGGGCATTGAGACTGCATCGGATGCATGCTATCTACTAGTATCTTCTCCCGAAAAAACATGTACAATGTGTATTCATCGTGACTGGCTGCAGTGGGCATTGAGACTGCATCGGTTGCATGCTATCTATCTTCTCCCTAATAAAACTAGTACAATTGTATGGACGTGACCGCCATAGATTTTAAGCTACATTACCACAATCCACAATACACAAGTATGAAGAAAGATAACGATTAGTATAACCTCGATTCGAATCTATTGTATGCAGTTGAACGTGTTACTTGGAACCTCACACATGTGAAGAAGTACGTACCACTGCACCACTGTACACGGAACAGCGCGGATTAAAATATTAGACTGAACAGACTGGGGAGTGTGGGGGGAGGATGTGGTGGTGGGGCGAGAGCCCAACGACGGGTGGGATATGGCAAGGTAGGGGGAGCCTTGCTAAATCTCAGCCTAGGGGTCCGGGTGGTAGATAATCCGCCACTGTTTGGATGCACTGATTTAACATTGCAGAGCGGGATAGGTCTCGGAATATCCATGTTTGAAGTCTTGACTTCAGAGGGCGACACTGTTTGCGATACATGCCAACAGATTCTCTGCTCGGCTATATGCAGGTTTTCTCATCAGGTTCGGATCGAGGAACATATGGAACATTAATAGCGTGATGTTGTATCTCCAGCCAGAGCCGTCGGGGGTACGAGGAACTGTGTACGTTAGTATGTGTGTGCGCGTGAAAGAGAGAAAAGGGGCTAAAGAGTTGGGGTTAATAACTATGTAAGCCATAATTTACTTTTCAGTCTATTTCCCATCGGTTTTCATGTTGACTCACATCCCGCGACAAATGTCGGCATCCTCTTCACAACTTCTTATTTTGAAGCAAAGTAATGGTTTCCACATGTTTATTAAATCTGTACAGAGCTATGAGAAGCTAATACTTCTATTTTAAGAGGAACGACATATTGATTTCCAATTTCTTATTGATTTATCATACAAACTGTGAATGTAATATTCAAATAAACGTATTCGTCTGCCTTGAACCAAATGTTTACTGTTCAGTTTTCATTACAGCAAGTACAAATTACTAGTAATATATATTTATTTTTGGACTTGAAAAGAGGTAACATAGAGGCCATGGCTATAAATTTGAAACCACCTCAAAGCATAGAGAGTGACATACTTCAGTATAATTAAACTCGCCTTATGTTTTCAGTGTTGAGAAGAAAGAAAAATATAATAAATAAATAAATAAAGGGAACAAGAAACAATAAAATATAAGATAAAGTATATCGTATACTAGTATATCTCATGCAGAAAGTCTAGGAAATGTTTCAGCCGCTCAGGCCTCTGAACATAAACAACATGTGGACGCCTGACCATAAGGATGAATATTTCTGACACAACGTATTTCATACACCAGCGGGGACTGAAGTCAGTCTACAACACCTGTCTCTGTTTTACATTAGTTCACGTCATATCTCATTACTCTAAGGGGAATTTAATGATATTGAAGTATGTCACGGTATGTAAAACACGGTTCCAATGTAAAGCCCTCGCACTTGTTCTGTAACAGGTTTCAGTGCAGTGCTTTGATGTTGTTGTGTTCCAGCTAGATTATGCGACAGCGTCAGGAAGACGTTTGCGTGTCGTCAGTCGGGCTGGGTTCAAGCAGCAGGGGCTGCGTCTACTGCAGTTATTGAAACCATCTGGAAGTAGGCGGAACCGTCCCGGACAAAACCCCATGATAAAACGTACCGCCAGCAGACAGTGGATCTTTTCAATAAGGTTGTCAGGCGTGACAATAAATTGTAGCCAGCCTAGTCCTGCTCCATGATTGTGGAATTATGTTTTCATTAATTAATAAATTCATTTTAAAAGCCTTTTGCCAGGTTACAAATCAAGTCTAGCTAGCAACGGAGCAGGGCTCTTGAAGGAATAGAAATTAAATATAATAAAATAATTTAAAATATTTCATAGACTAATTGTTAGTCT
>JAUELE010232896.1:0-11937 GCA_031471655.1 Diodora aspera
ATGCAATGACGTCACAGAGGCCATGTAAACCTACACGTCAACGTTCCTCTAAAAGTGGCGAGTTTTGCAGTTGTTTTCCTGTCGTATTACATGAAAACTGGTTATGGATAATAAATAGGATACACAACTCGTGCCCCTCAGGACATAAACTTGATATGAAACGGGTCACTCGTCGACTGTCGACTTGACCTTTGGTCTTGAGTGCAATACAGTTTTAATGCTACCATAATAAAAATTGATGGATATGCCACTGTCCTGCGTGCTGGTTTCACACTGATTGCTGCCTCGGAGAGCTAGAACAGCATAGACACCTGAAAGACGACACTGATGTTATTTCACCACAAGCAGCTCGGGGTCATTAGTACCCTCTCAGCAGAGGAACTCATTCACCATTTCGTCCAGTGATGTATTCGCCAGGCTTCTAAACACTTGTCTCCGCTCTGTTCAAGCTAGAGGTCTACGTATTTAACAGCATATTTAAAGTCGTATCGACAATAGTTTCATATTTAAGTGTGATTTGCCTGGTAATAACTAACGTATATGACTGAATGTTTCGTCCGAGATGGAATTTTGCATACCTGACTTCACGACAAAGAAAAAACACCGAATAAATTATTTAAAACCGCATGTTTGTGGCTTGCAGTAAATGGCGCCTAATTGAAATTTAAAGGGGACTTAGCATGAAAGAAAGACCATGCGCGACACGAGAGATGAATACGGCGAGAATGTCCCAAAGCTGGGACGTGCTAATGGCATCTTTGGGGATCGCTGACTGTCTAATGTTCATTCACTGGCACCTAAGCATATTGGAAAGTCAAAAACAATTTACCGTACTGTATGACAAAGGCCCTTTCTTGCCACAGTGGTTGAATTCTACGTGTCTTAAAGAAGGGCAGTGTCCTCCTAGTTAACAAGAAAAAGATGTGGTTTTCTAATTTCCTTTATTGTGTCTAGAAAAGTTCCACACGTGGCTTCTTATAAACAGGTGATATAATTAGAGGTGAGTGGTCCACATCGTGTTGTAAAGATGTTCACTTTTTATGTTTTAAAATGTTCACTTATAACGCTCTTATGAGGAAAGGGCATTGTAATGTGTTCTCTCAACATAAGATGAACTCGGGAGGACACGAGCTTGGGTCTTGTGGTCTGCCGGCAATGCTAACGTTCTTAGAAATGATATGAAAGCTGGGGAAAGGTGAATGCTTTTTCACAGGTCGTTCATTAGATTTCTCTTTAGGCACAGATCACTTGCTGCTGCTGGCGAAACATCATGGACACGTCTATAATGACCGCGCCACTAATCCTCTCCATTGAATGCAAACTAACAGAAGAGATTGGAAGTTTATCATTCTTACCCTCGAGCTCATTATCTTCTTCTTTGTCAAGAAAAGAAACCATCCTGTCATGAACGACCAGGACACACATCTTTGATTATGATAGTTGTTGTATGACCTCGGTCCTTGTATCGACAGCACAACTATGGTTGAGCATGATATTGTGCTCTGTACTGGTTTTTTGTTTCAAATCATGAAGGTTTTGCAATTCCATGCCACATCCACAGAATGTCACGTGGACTCTAGTGTCATTTTTAGAGTATTGTGTATTGACATTTAATGTATGGAAGTGGGACGGAGATAACACATGTCATATTTTGTTTCAACGCCATCATATCTTCCAAAACGATTTGATTTGTGAGCCATAGGGCACACTGTGTCTTTCTGATTAATTTGGATGTCGAGATGCTTGACTGTCGTGAGCACTGCCTGTTCATAGCGTATGTATATACATGTAACTGGTTTTTAATCGGCAAACCGAGCATTTGTTCTGAGCTGATACCCGAAGTGAAATTAACTCCAGTCGCATTGCTGACTTTTCACTAATGTGAAATCATTTTATACATGTATACATAATGAGTATTTCACCAATATGAAGTATCATTTCATGATGAACATTTCTAGTTGACATTTTAATATGTTACAGTATGTAAAGTATTTTTATAAGTTTTATAGTGTCATTTCGGGCGAGACGTTGTTGATAATAGTTTTCAGTATATGTGCATGTTTCTTAGTACACAACTTGTCCAAGGCAAAAGAGAACTTGTGTATGGGTGATTTGAAACGCTAGGGTATTATTTAAATTAGTTCATGTAATGTATCTCCCAATAAGATTCAGGTTTCGTCCTAATGTTAATTTCATCTTCACAACATATTTTGAGTTCACGTACAGTACACAACGTTGCAGCTTTTACTACACAATTCTCTCTGTTGTGTCTATATATTCTTCCAAAGACGGTCCAAGATCAGACACTTTCCGACGCGGATGGGGCTGGTTATGAAATTATGATTCATTAATATGATATTCAACTCATCTAAAACTTCTTTGCAGAGTTTACCTGTGACAATATTATTATCCATTTATGTACATCGCATTTATATCAGGGTTTCAGACTAAGTTATGTCTGTAACTATTTTTGTTATCGTCGATGACCGGCTGAACCAGACCCCGGAAGTCACTTGACATATCCGCAGTCATGACGAGACGACAATTCATTATCTTCACCAACTGAAATGTCAGGAGAAGCAATACTTGTATCGTCAGCGAGAAGTCTGGTCATATAAAAGGCAACCAAATCTATTATTTTGGTTCTTAATCCGTGTGGGTGTAGGTATACCTAGTTGTGTTCTTATTGTCAAAGGTAAGGTGTAAATACACAAACACCCTCACGCTGTTTACCCATAACATAAAAGGAGCTTCCAGGCGTTATACCCGATGCCTTTTGGTAGGTTTATCTTTCACAAAACGGCAAAAATGTCTAGGTGTCTATGTTAGGTTTCGAAGTTTCAACGTCAGTGACTGAATTGAGACAGGCATATACTATATTATCTGGAATGTGTTGACTATTAAAATGTACAGAAAAAAGATTTCTAAGGAAGCAATTTGTAAAAATCCGTTTTGTTTATGTTGTTTCGTCCATTGCATTTAAATTCAGGGACTTCAAAATAGCTTCGACGCCATATTACCTCGGCGGTGTGCTAATGACCTGCCGCAGTGTTGATCGTTGGTACCTACACTGGTCAAATGATCGTTTCTGTTAACAGTTGCTTTTATGTGACAGCTGTGCGTGAACCCCTTTCAAGTCAGCAGGCTTGAAAGGGATGGCGGATGAACGGAGTATATCGGTTTCCTTGATCACTTTATGTCTCTTTACCATCTCGGAAAGGCACAGACAGATTCTTCGCAAGACCACTTGGTTTAGAAGAACACCTTTATTGCGTACTATCTCAATTGTGCTGTTACTTGTACACAATTATATAATTAGGAAGCGACCATTTGATTTGTATGGGGGGGGGGGGGGGTTGAAGAGTGTTCTCATGCAAACTAATGTTATCTTTTGGCATGCGACAATTCATTTTTCTACGGCAAATCAAAGAGTAAAACAAGTTCCTCAACTAAGTAAAAACACTGTCGATCATTAATGGAAATTGTCATAAGTAATCCTAAACGACGTACAGTTTTACTCGGATATCGATCCTTAAGTGATGACTTAAAATTCTAGACAGGAGAGAAAATGGAAAAAGAGTCATCCTAAATAACACCAAATATGTCGTACCTCATCACCTTCAAATACGTAACTGAATACTTAATAGTCATGTCAACCCTTTCCTAAGGTGAGTTCTCAATTATGTTGCTCACCATTTCACCAGTGAGCACGCAGAAAATGTCAGAATACCGTTATTGATTGCCCTTGATCGTGACCGAGTAGCGGCTGAAAACCTGAATCTATCGACAAGGTTCAAGTTGCATTCCTATCTGGTTGTCACTCGAGAAATGTGCACTGTGTTTTGTTCCTCTTTCCTTAATGATCACGTAGTGGCCTCTCATCACAGGTGATGATATCGACAACAATACGACATTATCCGGGTCAAGTACACAGAAGACGACCACGAGGTCTGCATGATGATTCAATGACTGACGTCATCACCAATTCCAATAAGAAGCCACAGCCTTTTTCTATAAACCCACACTCAGTTGAAACAAAATGCGTGCAAAAAACCTTTCCTCTAAACCCGCACTCAGTTGAAAACAAATATGTGCAGAAAAAACGTTTCTCTAAACCCAAACTTTGTTGAAACCAAATACTTGCAGAAAAATATCACTGATTAGAAAGTACGTACTGAAACTATACGACGTCGTTTACAAATCTTTATCACCGAGTTCTTGAATAACAGGACAACGTCATCAATTTAAACCTTAACAAAAGACCACACATTTTAGCATTCTGCGAGCAGAAACTTTTTGTCATTAAAAAGGTTACATGATTTTACGTGGGCGGAAAAAAAGTCTGTCATAAATAGGTACATATACTCTTTCAAGCTCTCTTAATCCAAAAAAATAATTATATGTACATTTGCACTGACTTGAAAGTTGACTCGTATAACTCCATAGTATTCAAGAGAGAAACGAACAGCCTTGACGAAAACTCATAAACAAGTGACGAAGAAACTGTAAATGTGAACCCAGAGTCCATTATTGGTTATCAATAGCCCAAGAACTTGAAACCTGCGTGGCATAGCATTTCTATCACCTAACGTGCTTTAATGCGTTCCTGGCTCGTCCATTATGTGTCTTGTCCCATCATTTCAGTTGACCTGTCTTAAGACCTAACGGCAGCGGAACAATGGAATTTCTTGTTAACTATTTATTGTGAAGCCAGTGTAGAATTAGTAAACATTCAGACATGTTTACGTTAGCATTAGTTTTGCCCAGTTCAGCAGGAAGGCTACTACTATCCCCATCCTTTTAAATGGAGTTAGAAGGGATGGTCTTCATGCTGGGTCTGTAAAACGACGGAGGTTGGTAGGCGTTCATTTCGACGTGCACATCCTATCATTGCTATGTTTACCAGATGATCTCGCGTACACGATAACATGTTGAAATCTGTCTATATTTGTTATTTACATACTTTAATGGGCGATCATCTGATTTTGGTTGGGGGGAGGGAATGAAGGTATTTCTCTTGCATCTCATGAGAATGTTTTTTCCTTAGGCAATTGCTGACAAACTTTATTTTCTGAATAATGTTATATTCAGGCCTCGTTTGATTTCGAATGTAAGTACATGAATATATAATGTAGTTAAAAGGAGGAGATTAAGGTAAATTTGAATTATTTGTTTTTTATAATTCTACCTGAAAACTAAAAACAAACTATATATCTCTGCAATCTATTCATATTTTTGACTCATGCAATCTATTTATTTTCTGCAAAATTGTATGGAAACTATATATTTCCAAAATATGGTAATATGGTCAAATAACCGTCTGGAAGTCATGACATAGATACAGTTGATAGCATATTGGTTTGATAATGTCAAGCATAGTTAAATTAACTCTTTTATTCTGAGAAAATAACTGAAATGATGTTATTAGGCCCCAGACATGGAGCTCCAACATGAGCGGAAATGTGAAAATCTAAAAAAGGGCGCAACTTAGATGAACAAAATTCGCACACATTTCATGACACAGGTCTACGCATTACAATTATGGGTCACCCCAAGGAGGCAGCATACATGTTTGCTTCCAGAGATAATATGATAATAACTGATGTCATAAAAATAACCATTAGTTCATTCGCAATAATGGCGGCGTAAAACATGAATGCAACAAAGACATCAATGATCTTTTCCATCCATAAAGTAGTAGAGGCAATCGGGTTGACGGAATGAGAAGGCACATTACGCCTACTGTCAAATGTTTCTTTTTTCTGACGAACATTCTGTCACTGCAGTGTCAGTCGTTTTTGAACCGCAATGTTTCATCACATTTGGTTTCAATTTAGTCCAATAAGAGTTACTTCAATGCAGGAACACAGTTGTCACTGGATACAAAATGGCTTGTCAGAGAAGGTCCGAATTGTAAAAGCTATCGATTAACCCTGTTGAAATTACATTCATACAAGAAGTTATTTCCGATTTGAGTCCCAACCGATATCCCAACTGAGATCTCTTTCCCTTGAAAGTGTTGTCTGATAGACCGAATCACACTTATTACAATGAAATGAAGCTGAGAGATGCTATCATGACATTTTGATGCATTATACTGTAGCCTACACCAAATGCAAAAACAAACAAGTTGAATTATTCGAAAGATGATGTTAAAATAAACTTATCTTGAAGATTTGGTAAAGATCGGATGCACGGTTCGTTGTATATGAACAACAATTACCCGGTTACTCCCAGCGGCAAAAAACCGCGTGGACTCCGAAAGCCGGATGTGACGTCTTGGAATGTGCCCACTTTGGCATCCTTGTGGTGCAGTGCAGGCTTTACAGAATTAATACTAAAATGTTGTCTTGTCGTCGTTGGATACAGTTATGTTAACATCATACTGAGCATGCATTTCTAATAGGTCCGATTAGAATCAATGCATGGAAACGATTTATGTCACTGACAAACCCGACTTGGAAGTCTCTGCATGAATATTCAGTGACAATTTGTGACAACGCCACAGGTCACTGTTTCGAAGATAAAAGACAGGGACTAAAATAATCCTTTTGTTTCAACTTTCATGAGATTCAATATATCCAAAACGAAAAGATTGATCACTGCAAATGAAGGGAACCATGCTGTAATTCGTCGTGATCATCGAAGAAAAGAAATGGAGAAACACGAAGAAGCGAGGGGAACTACATAGTTCACCTTTGTTTTGACTGTGTTCGCCATTGTGTTTGTGTATCATCTTCTAACACGAAATGTACAAGTAAGAATAAAGGCTAAATACGTCCACGGATTGATACATGCACTGGAGATAGAGGTTAATGTTGATCCACTGAATACATGTACGCATTTCAATTTCACGGTCAATATTTTGACCGTGGTGGTAGAGAAGCCATTCACGATGACCAACCTTCAACACTCGTAAAAACTGTATCATTGGCGGTCGTGATAACAGGGTCCGCAGTTTGGAGACAAATGCGATACAACATATAAAGTAAATAGAGACACTGTCTGATTCTAACTGGTTTGTTAATTACTTCAATGCTTTCCTTTGGACCCAGGAAGCGGGATCCTTGACGTGTGTCAATCGGTGACTTGACATAGGACTACGTTGTTTCCTTGAGGTTTTTCTTTACACTTTAATTATGTAAACCTGGCCAGCAAGTCACGATCATCTTTGTGTGAACAGTAACACTGAGTATGAAAAAATACTGTTGCAATAGCTTCAGTGTCTCCATCTCCCATTGTCTGTGATTGTCGTCGGTGCTAATTAATTGATCAGGCGAGAGCAGCGAAGGGCACTTTTACGTCATAGCCTCGTTTGTAACTTTTTGCGGAAGTAGATTGATCCGTTAATTTACATATGAGGCACGTTCAGAATAAGAAGGCAAACAGGCCCCTCGGCTGTTGGACCAATCGGATTACTTCTACTAAACACGCCACCAATCGAATCACTTCGATTATACCAGGCACACGAGGCGCATGGCCTCCGGAACAAGCCCCTGGACTTTTTACGACTTTGACAGAGGATATCTCGCTTAATAGTCATCGGAATTTCGCGACATTTTCGACATTCATTATTTTGGACTGAGGACTTTTATTCACAATTAATTTGTTTTTGCGTTTAGCTACACTCTTACATGCGTTCATCGTTAACAGTTTTTTTTCAATGAAACTTGGATTCGCAAATCAACGCGTTTTATGGGGCTGGAAGATTTTGAAAATAAATAGTTTGCAGACAATTTATTCTGAACCCTGTAAATGCAGGACAATTCCTCCCAGACCCATTGATTAAAACAATTTACGTGGAAGGATGTCCCAAACTCCTTACAACTTTTTATACGATCAGAAGTTCCAACTAACATCTTCAAGCATTAGTTTCGGGCATTCCTTTAAATCGGTGTGGTTTAACCCACGACCCTTGAGGCCTCACGTAACAAATAATAAATAGGTATATTTATGAATTTAATGTCATCGGTCTTTGATTGGATAGAAATATCCGTAAGTAATCTTTTTTTTATATTAGTGTCAAAAGGTATTGTAAAATTAAGAATTCATTTCATATTTTTGGCGCGCATTAAAACTTATCAATTGATACCTTATTGCCTGTACGGTTAGCCATCGCATCACGGACGAGTTAGCGGTCTTTTTAGTTGAAACGCTGGACCACACTGGATTAGACATCGGTTGTAACTATATCAGTTTTAGTCAATAGCGTTATCTGGCAGTTCCAACCATCAGCAATTAGTCTCAACTGGCGGCTTTAGCCATCACTTTGACAATTAACGTCAACCATCAGCTTCAACCATCAATTTTAAACACCAGCTGTTATCGTCAGGTTCACCTATCATCTTCAGAATCATCTACAACAATCAGGTTGAACCATTAATAATAACCACTATCTTTAACTATCATTTTCAATTCTCAGCCTCAACCACCATTTGCAAATATTAGCTTCGACCATCAGCTTGAACTATCAGTTTCGATCATCAACTCAGACAACAGATCCAAACAACATTTTCATCTGCCAGCTTCAATCCTAAATTTCAACCGCCAGTTTCAATCATCATCTTCAAACATCGAGTTCAACTTACAGGTTCAACCATCATATTCAACCATCGAGTTCAACTTGCACGTCATACCAACAAAAAACTGCGGTAAGAATAATGGCAGCAAGGCTAGTCTGAATATCAAGCAAGGTGCCGAGACCCACGTTTGAAGATACCTCTCTAGCATGAAAGGAGCCCATCTAGCAGAGAAGTATTACACCTTCACATGTTAATTTCAAGTGCTTAGGCAGCAAGGTTCCATCTGAATCTTGGCAATCCCATGTGTCAGATGAAAGTCACTCGTCGGAAAATTAATGGTTTCACCCGCAACAGCATTTGATTAAATTGGGTTTTGATTTGATTGTCTAAAACCACCTAGACGCTTTCAAAAGCCAAATAATCGATTATGTTAAACTGACGACCGTAGAATGTCTGCATTTTATTAGCATTGCTCAGCACGTATTTGAGTTTGTTTGTTTTGAATGTGTATTTGTATGTGCTACAATCAGTTTGTAGAGACCTGTGGTTGTCAGTTTAATGTCAGAGATTCTGAGGCAGTTCGAAAGCACGTTGGTCAAAGTTCACTGAACTCTCAAAAGTGAAAATATCCAAGCGGAATAGAACATTTAATATTGCAAAGAGACACGTTGTCCAGAAGACAATATTCCAATATAAGAGACTCAACAACTTATATTCTGGGTGACAAAAACTATAGGTTGAGAGAGAGAGAGGTTAATGTTTGACGTGCACATTCCAGATATACTGATTTGGAGCACGGGGAGGTTTATAGATCAGGACCAAGCCTTTATATGTACGACATCCTGCCACTGGCAGAGCAACTTTGATCAATAACACATCTACCTCGTGTCAGCGGCAGCGTAATGAGTGTCATTACCCTACTTAGCTACATCTAATTGCACAAGAAGAGATTCGGAAATACCTGAGTGTCAGAGTGAGATGTTCTGAAGGCTGACATTAACAGTAGTAGTGGATGCAACATTAAATTATTTATTCATTGTCCCAATTATGGAAATCATCGGCGTTTGAATTGCGATGACTGCAGGTCTTCTTGATGATCGAAGAAAACAAAATGTGACTTTTTTTTACCAGAGTCAAAGTTGTTGGCTTTCGCTTATTTGACCAACCCCACAGATCGACAGCCTTCAGACCTGTTGTCAAGAGCTTCGCGCCTCCGCACTGCCATAACTGGGTAACTGACCCGCCTCCTTTGGCAAAATCTTAGAATACTTGTTTATCATGTTTCGCCTGTTGAACGTGTATCGATTGTACCTCCAGCCAATTGAAATCTAAATATATACTCTTCAAAAAAAAGTAGGGGAACTCGGAATTTCAAGGTAAATAACATAACCACCTTCAACGGCACAATATCCATAGGATGCCCTGGTCCGCAATGAGCCCTGACCTTTCCCCCATTGAAAATGTCTGGAACATCTTGGCCGACGTGTGCGTCAACGTAAAAGGCCATCAGTCACTCTAGATGAACTTGTCCAGGCGTTGGTGGAAGAATGGGACAGACTGCATCAAATTACCATCAGTAGACTCATATGCACGATGCTTCAACGAATCAATCAGTGTTTGCTCAATAACGGGGGCATTGCGCACTATTGACGCAAAATGTCAATTTCCGTTTCTTTCTCATTCCCTCTTTCACGGACCATAACAGCAAGAGAAACGGTTTAGGTAATGAAATACCGGGTGAATGGTTTACTCAATTCCTTCTTTGTAAAGATACAATTAGTTTGGGACCAATTATTATTATAATTAGTATGTTATTCCAAGTTCCCCTACTTTCTTGGAATAGCATATTATAACAAAGAAATCAAATTAAACAATAACTTGGAACCACTGTTAACGAGATCATGGTCAGGCTCAAACTTTTAGTATACTGGTGTCAATTCCTGCTTGTCAAATACATGCATAGAGATTAAACTCTTGTTCTTCATCCTCATAGCATCATCAACGTGTAGCAGACACTGCGATTCCTTTGAACATAAAACAGAGCAACATTAAGTCCGTACGAGATATTATAATGACAGGGACATCCCGTAAAACACTCCGAAAAGAACATTTATTACTCTTTTCTAGTTCTTGTCATGAATCTTGACAGTTTTCAAAGAATTTTAATAAAATCTTCTTTCAATAATTTAAAATGCGCCGTTGGATCCCGTTAAGGTACATCAAGTTTAATTTAAACCTTTGTTTCTGACGAAAGACATGTGATGCGAAGGTTGTATCAAAAGATTGAAACAGAAATGGTTCTTCCTATCCCGTTATTCAGTGACCTAATATTCTCCGCTGTAAGGAATCATTAGCATCATTCAAGGAATTTCCGTGCATGGTGATGACAGAGACAGACAAAAAATAGAATAAATGAGATCTGCTGACCTGCAAATCATGGTTGTCAAGTTCAGTGTTTCTGCTGGCGCAGCATGGTATTTTTCTGCATGTCAGCAATATTATGTTTGGTGAAGGAGTTTAAGAATTGCTCATGTTTTGTCGTTGTATTTATACTTGTTCAAGTAATAATCGATTTCAAGGTACATTGTTATACTAAGAGTGGTGTTACTGCCAGATAATTCTGAGTACAAGTGTAATCTCTTTTTTAAGTAAGAAGGTTTCTTCTCGTGATATCCATCCATTGACAGGACAGGACGAAGCCCAACTGATGTCCTAAGCACAAGCCTACTGATGGTGACCTTCGACCTTTCCATTGTTTAGCTGACAAGATTTTAAGACTCGTGACGTTTGATATATATTTCTTGGTATTTAATGAACCTAACTTTATACCCAATGACATTCTCAAGCTGGAAGTGGCAGTGTCGTCAGAGAATTACCTGGTGAAAACTGATCTATATGTATTTCAATCCTTTGTTTTACATGTAGTTTGGAGTTTTCTTCTCATAATGCCCATTGCTCAGGGACGTGATCTGATTACGGGCAACTGATGCCCCAAGTATAGCCCATCAATGATGCCCACATCGGACCCTCTATTGTTTAACTGAGAAAACATTAAGACTCAATTAACTGTTGAAAGTGAAATAATGGTCATCCTCGATATCCAGGGTATTTAGGACTTCGCCATTGTCTCCGTCAGTTGCCCTGGATTCACTCCTTTCCTGAACGATTTCTCGAGGACAGTGTTTTGAAAAATCAGTGAGGCGTCTCTCCTAATATTCGGTGAAGTAAAGACCTCATGGATGAGGTTTTTTAATTGTCAGGAGAATGATGGCCAACGGCTCTATTGAACCATCCACTAAATGAGAGAGCAACTAGGGTGTTTTTAATTCAACAGATAAATTTATTTAAACATATAAACTAAACAGAATCAACTAAAGCGCAATAATACTACAAAGCAAAACATAGTTACCTAGAG
>JAUELE010232907.1:0-11936 GCA_031471655.1 Diodora aspera
ATCTGTTACTCGCTAAAGCTCGTAAGAGATTAAAACTGTTTCCCTCGGGACATAAACTTGATATAAAACGGGTCACTCGTAATATATCCTATAAATATCCAAGGACATCAGGCGAGGGTCCAGGGGCCGCTTATGCCCCGGAAGCCTTAGGGGTTTTAGATCGTTGGAGACGCGTTCTAAAACATTTGTAGTGAAGAGATTGGAAGGGAGCGTCGGCCCTTACTCCCTAATAGGCGAGGGAACCAAAGTTCCCCCCTTCCCATTCTGTGACAAAAATTAACCAATACTGCAGTATTAAAGTTCAGATGTGAATTAAAAGTTGTAGGGGAGTCCAAGGGTATCCTCCCGCGGACTTGTTTTTTGGAAATAAATAAGAATTCTCTAGACGCATTTTCCTGTATTCACGGTGTGGGATCGCTGTACTGCACAAATGGATTGCACACCCCTGACTGTACGGAGTGACTGGTGAGTTGCTGACATGTGCTGGCAGTGGTCCTGTAAATCACACTTAAATGGCACTTTTTATACTTTTATTTTTAAAACTTTTGTAAAATTCAGTTAACTACACCTTCCCGCTACTCCTGATCCAAAATTATATTCAATTGTCAATTAGTTTTCGTATCTCGAGCATTTGAAGATACGACGATCATTTTAGACACCTCGGTTTGCATTTCAAAGTATCGTAACTTGTTTAAAAAGAATTAAATCTGACATATTATTGATCAAACAAATTCTACATTCATCTGAAAGAGGGTAGTGCATTTGTTTTTCCAATTTCACATGAACGGCAAATGCTAGTAGAATTATAAAAACAAAGTTTAACTTTCAGATGAATGTAGAATTGGTTTGATCAATAACATGTCAGATTTAATTCTTTTTAAACAAGTTACGATACCTTGAAATGCAAACCGAGGTAGTAGTAGTAGTAGTCTTGTATTGCGCCGGATTCCAAAACACCAAGTGTTTGCTCATGGCGAATGAAAGTCCATTTAAACATAATCTACACATGATAATACTTTTGAAATAAAAAAAGTCTTGAGATGAGACTGAAAGCTGGGGAGTGAAACTGAGTGCTTGAGAGAGATGGGCAAACTGTTCCAAAGGAAGGCTGATGAATACGCAAATGTTCTGTGTCCAAATGATTTGAGACGAGCTGAAGAACAGTTTTTCTCAGAGCAACATTGAAGATCGATATGTCTCGATGTAACACGGAATATCGTGATGTCACATCGTAATATTGCAGACCGATATACCTTGCGTAACATTGAATATCCATATGTCTCATGGTAGCATTAAATATGTCCATATGTCTCAGGGCAACCGAGAATACGTTAGTGTGTAACGCTGAAGATTCGTATGACTTCCAGTGAAATGTAAGCTCTTTGTCTCAAGGTGGCATTGCTGATCTTGTCAGTAACATGCCAATAGCCATTTGTTGCAGTGTAACGGATACATAAATATGTATCTGAAAGTAACACAGGAATACCAATACCACTTAGGGCAACACACGTGCAACCATATGTCTTAGAGTAACCACATAATAACCATATGTTTCAGGGTAACATAACAAGTAGGATATGTTTTAGTGTAGTCTACAAAGAACGACAGTTATGGACAACCCGTGAGAGTCGATATGGATGAAAGTAAAACATGTATGGTTATATTTTATGAGTAAAACGCAACACGATACTTTCAGAGAGATGTCAACCGGTCTGTCACCACAGAATGCGGTTATGTACAGATGTGGTTTGTGTGCGCTGGCAGCATATTTTCTGAAAACATATATCCAATGCATACAAATAAGCATTGTTACATGTCTCTGATAGATTGCTTCAAAAAGCATTTATATCGTTGATGGATTTTGGCGAGTATTTAAATTGGTGAATATAATATGGTTGGTTTTTTCTACACTAGCATCAAATAAAACTAACTAATTAGTTCTTTTTTGGGACACACTTGGTTACAAATTGTGGGAGAAATATTTTCAGGCAAAGGTTATTGCACATGTATGTAAACCGTGTATTCTTTCAGTGAATGCTAAACTAAAAGAATACTTCCTTATTATCTGTTTGGTGTGTTTGGAACTAATATACTTTGGGTTAAAACTCATACGTTATAACAACAATAATAAAAATCCGTCTAATAAAGTATGGTTCACGTTGCAGTTGCAATAAATACTACTTCACTCCCTTTAAATGCTAGCACTCTATTGTGAACAATGACGGATTTCAGCAGAGAAGACGGTCATTAGTTTTTTCCAGGCATTACTATAGTCTTGTCTTATTAATTTGTCTTTTGTTTTCTTGCCTTGTACTGTCTTGTCTTGATAAACAACACGTTTTACACCTTCTTCAGATCACCAATTTCACGATGAGCGTTCAACCATCATCTTGTTGATAAACAACCAGTTACATAAAAACAGTCTTGATTCAAACAGCTAATCTAAAGTTAGACACTGCCTTAAAGAAAACTCCATCGGACAGATATAGGTTTACAAAACACCTGTTAAGCTTCAAATGCGTGTATATACAATGGTTCACTGTGTCAAAGTCACATGTTTTTTTTCAGTATTCGTTTATTGATAGTAAATCAATAATAGATAGATGCTATTGACGGATATTCATTGATGACTAAAATGTTTTGCACAACCGTGTAGAACAATGGAAGTTCATTGATAACAAGTGTATTGTAAAACAGCGTAGAACAATGGAATATTTATTGAACGTTTTACAGCATCTCGAAATGAGCTTATAGTAGGATACCTGCTGCACTTACACCTACGTTTACACCTATAAAACACTGTATATGAATATTGGTGCCTCAAGAGCATACCCTGCAGCCATTCACTGACAATAACCTGATGCATTTTAGGCTAACAATATTCATAGTTAAATCCTAACGTGGTTATTGCGTCTGATACGCGATGGAGAAGGAAATCAATGGAAGTTATTTGACAAGCATAGGTTGAGTCCGAGTCGCATAAAGAGAGACTTTTACTTGATTTATATGAAAGGAACGACGTGCATTATCTCGTGATTGTCCTACTCGGCAGAAATCAGCAGCAATAACGTGTGTTTGTTATCGCCTTGGCAAATACAGGCTATTCAATAGAGATATAGACCTTGTTTTAGAGGCACATTAACCTATAAACGAACAAAGCAGGGCACATAATCGTTAATTGTTCCACAACTGACGTGGAATCGATTCCGATAAAGAAACCTTTTCCAAGAAAAAATACATTGATGTTGTGAATGAACGAAGTGATTTCAGTTTGATGTAATCTAGTACATTTTTTAAGTACAGGCTGCCGTGTAAGTTGAGGCCATTAACAATTTAAATTGAAATGTAAAACGGTGATAAATGTTTGGGATGGTTACGTTTTGTGACGAACGTAGGTCCTGTGGAAGTTCTTTCATTTGTCATACAGGTCGGGGAAATTGCTTGTTGTCGGGGGGCATGAGGTTTCAACCAAGGTTTCAGAGGCGACGAGTTAGGTGAACCAGTTCTAAGTTCTTCCCTTATTTTAAATGTCGATTCCAAATACATGATACAACGACTCCTGTTTTCTGTTGTGAAGTAATAATCATCATCATCATCATCATCATCATCATCATCATGAAGACAGTTGCATCGTGCTAAACCTCACGGCCTGGTCGTTGAAACAATGTATATACATACAAATTCAGCTGAGGCAATTTACAAGCAGAGCCGGTGTCTCGGTGTGAGGCGGGATGAATCCTAGAATTTCGGAGAGCCTCCTGGAACTTCTACGTGTGTTTCACGAGACCAGCTCACTTAAGACATAATGTCTCAAGTGCAACTGCAATCTTTAGAGCTTCAAATATAAAGCTAAGAGTGGATGCTTGAGAGGAGAAGGTTTTGGGGTCTACAAATTGAGATTCGAACTTAATCCCAGAGGATTACAGAGCCATGCAGAGATGTTTGCATCGATAAATGTGATAAATAGCAAGATTAAAGTCTAAGTAAATTATTTTTGTATTTCTGCATCTAGTGTTCCAAAAGAATTCCAGGATAATTCATGAAGCCTACAGGATTCATAAAATATGGCGTCAAAACTCAAACGAGCTATCAACTCTTATTCTACCAGCCATTCGTCACTGTGAAGCGTTGATCTAGTTTGCTTCCTGCAGTTGATGCAGATGGTCACTTAATATCGCTAGATTCGTGCTATAGTGCCAACCAATCTTAATTGTATTATGCTATAGCGTATTCAACATTTACGAAAAACAAATCTGATATCAGAAAATGATCATGGTGGACGTTACGGTAACAGCTACGTAATATGGGTGTATGCATTTGCACCTGTTAACACTGAAAGTAGAAGACGTGTAAATCAGGCGCGGGAAAACGAAATCTCACTGAGACCATATAGTACACCAATCATAGGTACTATACTTGGTATCTTTTTCACTTATGCAATGCAGCGAAGTGCGATTTTTTATGCTAACCCAGTGTTAAATATACCACCCGTTATCATGACGAATACTACATATTATACATACATCACTGCAGAATTTATAATTGAATGGATCTTTATTGAATGGATCTTTACAATAATTCATGGGCATTCATTATTTCAGTATTTAAACAGATTGTTACGTTTTATCTATATATCATAAGATCATTCAGTATGAAAGGAAGAAACATCTTCAGAGCTTCAAACTCTTCCCTGGGGACTCTTCAATAGTCAGCGCCATCCTACCAACTTTTCGTTTGACGACATCTTTCGTCATGTCCGTTAAAGATCGAAGAAGGTTGTAAGGTATATATTAGAGCTACTTACCATAATATGCGTTGGCTAAAACTACCTGCACATCCGCTGTTAGCCAAGTTACATGTTCCTGGCAGTATAATCCCCCTCTTAGAAATTCCGGCTTTTAGTCGCGGTTGTGTATTGCGACTGATTGTAACAAACTCATACGCCTCGTGTCGGTGTTCACTCACAAGCTGCTGAAAACGCAACACTACAATGCACAAACAACAGGAGACGTATTTAGCCCATGTCACTGACTGTCAGAACGAAATGTGCACACACATGCCAGCGACAGGTCCGTCATCATTATCATCCGAACAAAACCAGCAACAAACTTCGATGGTACTGACCCGCGTCACTTCACCAGAGATGCGTTACCATTTACATCCTCGTCGTATCGACTTTCCGAACCTGCTTCCAATGGTTGTACTGCTTCCTATGGTTGCACGGTTGTCTAGATGAGAACTAGTTGGCTTTAACTACATGGATGTTTTGACACCTGCACAACGTGTCTGTCTCCCCAATCCCTTCATTCGTCCTAGTGCCTCGCATGTACTAAAGAGGGACTCGGTCTTACAGGACTGCATCAGAAAAGCTAAATCAATATGTCAAGCCAGCAGATACAAGCGCGTGTGTTAATATTCCCCCTACAAGGATTGGCTGCGGTGGTCAGTGGCCGAAAGGTATGTCATTGGCGGCTAACCTTTGAAGTTTGGTTAATTACGGAACAAAGATCTGGGGGCTGAATATTTCTGGAATCCTATTTCCGGGATTTTGTTTTTCATCGGGAATGATCAGTAGAAAAGCAGGCCGCAAATACAGTATTTTCAGAACTTTGAACTCCTAGACTCCAAACAACAGCCTCTGCACTTTTCATTCAATAGGATATGGAGTTTCCCTCAAGATGTTGTTTACTTGCATCGAAAGTTTGATATTTTAACCATATCAGATACATTTCTTTGCACATCATTAGAATTTGAGGTTTAAAGATCACTTGGTGGCCACAGGTCGGTGGGCCGTGCAACTCATAACTCTGACAACTACACCTGACCCAACCCTCGTCCTGAACTGAATCCGACGCTTATAGTACACTGTAGGACTAAGTGGCTGTCGGAATAATGGGAGACTTGAATATCGGATGTCTGATTATTTATCCACCTTTACCTAATGCCAATTAAAAACCAGCTATTTTGAAGCATAAATGGTTTTATCCTTCATCTATCACCATACAGACCCACAGTAAATACACAATGACAGTCCATACTATGTGTTTATAGTCCATACTGCAAGTTCTGGCCAGTGCCAAAGAATCTCCGAATTGCGTAAAACATATTGTTATAAGTGCTTTGTCTATGCACTCAGCTAGTCCTTAATTGACATCGCTCTGACCTTAATCATTAAGATAGACAAGCCATTAGTTACTGAGTTATCGTGTGGGGTTAACGAATACATGTATGGTCAATATGTGTTGAGGCCTGCCTTCGTCACTTATTTCACCTAAAATGTATAAATTCCTTATTCCTTAAGCATCTTGTGTCTGTGTTCACCGTCACATCTCCCGACGGTCATGCAAACCCAACTGATCTTAATTAATCTAAATGCATGTAGGGTCCAGTTTCAATTTTATGTATTAGGAGATAGTATAACAGTCACTAGAGCAGGATAAATGATATGTTATACACGTCATTAGCACGGAGCCGAAATGAATGCAGTAATTAGAAATTGTGATGCACATTGATCAGCTGCACTATGGTAAAGGGTAGTTTTGTGAAGGGCGATCGTGGTTTGTACTTACTGATTTCCGGATTCGCGAAGAGAAACGTAATTTAGTTGCGTTTCGTCTTATTTTGATTTTGAAGAATGCGATATAAACTTAATTAATACTGGAGTGATTACAGGATATGCATGTAGTCATGTGATTACAGGTAATAACCAGTTTTAATTAATAGTGTTTTCAGCATATAACACCTTACATTTTTACGAAGACAAGGAGTTTGGTAAAAGTTGTAATCATTTTTCAATGTAGCGTCTTTTGGGTGTTAGTATTTTATATTTTCGTTGCATTTGCAACATCATTGTGGACTTGGGGGCGCGGGATGGTGCAGTGGTTAGCGCGTCGGTCCAGCAATCTGTCAGCCTTGGAGGTTGTGGCACCTCTCTTTCAGCCCGGAGAGACAGGAGCCCAGACACCGACGTGATGTTGGTGAGTCAGTGGTGATATGGCTCAAAGATTGCCGAAAACCACGTAAAGCTCTAAATCAATAACTCACTTACTCTTACAAAATGTTAAAAGGTTTCATATTCCAATCTAAGCCTCTATTGTTCAGTGCAGGCAGTTCACTCAGTATTCGTAGAGGAATAGATTCACTTCTTAAAAAATTCAAAATTTGGTATGTGAAACTAACTATAGCCTGACATTTGAAATTGGAATAAATGCAAGACAAGAAGATAAATGTGGTTTTGGGTGTAGGTGTGTTGTCAAGTTATTGTTGACGTCAGACCTGAAATGTGAGGGGTTATTCCAACGATCACTGTTAACAACGAAGAGTCTAATGAGATGCAGATGTCGTTACATGGCTTTGAACACGCAAACATGTCTATTTCATAAAGCATAACTACAAACAAGCAACCATAGACATTTATATCCCCTGCCGTTTGACCTTGGATCCAAAAGAGCTCATAACGCCTATTGTACGCGGCGCCATCACCACTGTGTGGAGTTTGCTTCGATCAATGTGAGATGTGACCCTATTGGAGGCGTCGTAGCCGTGGGCAACAGGCGTCGGACTCATGGTCCGAGGATCGTGAGGTCGCGGGTTCGATCCTAGCTAGCGGCTTGCCGAGGTGTACCCCTGGACAAGGTACTTAACTCCACTTATCCCAGTCGGCCAAGCTGAAATTGGGTATTGACGCTGCACTTAATTTCCATATGTAAATTTATACTTGGATAATAAAGTGTTGTTGTTATTGTAATTGTTGTTGTTGTGACCTTTGACATGACCTTGTTTCCTTTTCCGAAACACTTTTCATAAAAACAGCAATAATAATAATAATGGAACATATTTTAAAAGATCACAAGGTATGGCTGGTGTATTTCGGGCATGGCTGGTGTGTGTGCTAAATTTTATATTCAAACGACAAGGTTGTTGTGGCGGACGAACAGACACACGAATAAACGGACAGACGCCATTTCTATATACTCTTTGGCATACGGGAGATAATTAGGGTATGACTAGACAGTGTGTACATATTTATGCATCGTCGTGGTGCGAGGTTCGCAAATATGAAAGCGGTGAGCAACAGGCGTGGGACTGGTGATCCGATGATGGTAAGATCGCGGGTTCGATCCTAACAAACACTGCATTGTATCCTTGAACAACGTAGGCCTACTTTACTCCACTTGTCCCAGTCGAAGCAGCTGAAAATGGTGTTTTGGTGCTGCACGGCGGCGGCAACCACCCGGAAGTGTGGAAAATAGATTACCATCTATATTCTGATAGTGGTATCCCCCCTCCCAAGGAATTACCGAGGGGTATTGCAATAGTCTCCGTCCGTCCGTCCGTCCGCCCTTCCGCCCGTCGGCATGTCACAATTTAGTCCGGAGACTACAGCGTATTTCCGTATAAAATTTGGTACACATACCAATCGTCCTCAAAAGATCCATCTAGCCGTTGCCTATTTAAAAACTCTATCATTATTTTATTGCCGTTTCCAAGGACGCTGTTATGATGAGGATCAAACGGCGGAGGGTATAGATGACTATCTCTGCTTGTCATTACAATTAATATGCAATTCATTTGCAAAAGACTTTCCACATTGTCCTGGTGTTGATTCGCATGAACATTATATAACATGACCTTCAGGTGATAAGTGTATTAAGGGGAACTGGGAGTCCACGTGACCAGCAGTTTTGCAAATTTGAGAAAATTAGAATGAGAAGAGATTTGCAAAAGAACGCTTGGCAATGCAATTTCCCTCTTAGTAGCTTATACCACAGCGTGTCTATTCCGGTTCTATCACAAGTGGCACTTAATTAAGTCAACGGTGGTATGTGACGCGATTAAACTGGGACTGACTTCAGCAAACCGGAATTAAGACAGAACTTTACAACGTATAGTACACAGAAATTATTTTAAATGTATTGGGGTCTTTCATAGGAACGGGAAAACATTCAATAGCTTCAATTAACGTTCGTATTTACATTCATTAGCATCTGGCACAATATCTTGGAGAAATAAACACGGAAAAGACGCCAATACTCCCTGTCCGCCAATACTTCCTGTCACTGAGGTTATCATGGAGTCTTACTGCTGGCTTCAATGAATATACATACACACGCACACACACACACACACAGAACATGCAACTGCTAACAGAGGGATGGTATTCTGAATTCATGCACTTCTCGTCACATGGGAGTTCTGGTTTAGAGTCCAATATATTGCTTTTCTCTAACGGGTTAACACATGTGGTACTCAGTGTACCAGAGGGTTTAGTCACGGGTATCGCGAATTGCACGTGTGTTCACACTCGCAACTTCTTAACATTAAATAAACTCGTCTGAGCATGCAATTCCGGACGATATAGTGACTTCTGCGTCAGCTCAACTTGTATATGGATGCCAATAGGATCCTTATACGGTGTAATAACAAGTCCATTTACATCTTGTAATCTACATGCCTAATCTCCAGAGCCAACCTGCATAAATAACTCATGGCTTTGTCGTACCAGGAAGTGTAAACTTTCAAAGACCATAGGTTTTAGTTTACAGTGATATACATCAACAGAACATAGAAACAGTTGATCAAAGATTTCGGTCACAAGCACGTGTACATGCACTTTAATTGTCGTAAACCTGGCATCAAGCGGTATCGATTGTTGAACATAATCTCTCGAGCTTAATTTGCTTTTAAATACGGGTTTCAAATGTTTTTAATGGTGAATATTGTGTCCAACTTTAAACAGTAAATGTTATGTTCACCATCAATAAATGAATTGCAAAATAATTAATTTCCTCGGTGAATTGAGCTGTGATACTATACTGCCGGGCAAAAGAAACGATGCCAAGTGATTTCAGTTATTTTCCTTTACGTCTGTCTGTCATAGCTGATCAAAAGGATGCTAGGATTTCAACGACTGTAATTTTATTGACTTCATATGGTTGATAAAACTTCCTAATCTTGAAGGAATATCTCTTGCATATCAAACGCAATTGTGAATTTATTTAGTAGGCTCTCAAAATCTTGGTATCGTTTCTTTTGCCCGGCAGTGTATATGTATTTTGGGCCGGAGGCCTCTATACTGAAATAAACTGCCTATCTGTCTGATTGATAAATGCACCGTACGTTTTTCTTTTTTTAATTACATCGTCACCCTGACACAATAATTGTCGGTTGGATTTCACAACACTAGACTTAGGTGATCAGCTTATTCCACCTAAGCCACTGAGCCTGAGCTCCAGCTTGACTGCTTATCCCCTTGGCTACCAGTCCTTTCAGCAACCTCTGTCAAACAGACAAGTTTATCACAGATGTCTTTTGATTTTGCATATATGATTCAGGCACAAATCTAAAATTGCTGAAAAACTGCTTTAATAGCAATGAGGGTGACGAAACTCTGGAGCGCATGTTGATAATTTAACTGTATTTAAATTCTGTATCTTGCTGTGGTAACTTGTGGGATAATGCCGGGGTACACATAGATGACCTCACTCCTTCTTCATCCAATCGCTAACCGGAAGGGAGTGACCATTTGATTTATTATGGTGAGGGCTGGAAGATTTTTAAAATAAATAGATTTAATTTTGGAGAAAATAAATAGTTTGCATGAGTCAAGAGAAAAAATAAATAGTTGGCACAGATAAAAAAAGTACATTTTTAAAAACTGTTACAGTATATAATAATGGATAATACCGTAAACATTCACCTTACAGACATGCAGTAGCGAAACCAAGGGCATCCCGATCACCTGTTTAAACGTTCAGTAAAGACTGGCAAATATCTGACATTATTTACAAGTTACAAAGTTCATTTTGATCCATTCAGTGTAGGAACAGAGCTCGTCTCAAAGCTTTTATGAATTAAAAACAATTCCGTGGGAGGAAGCCCTCAGACTCCCCTACAACTTTCAATTCATCTTTCATCTGGACTTCAGCACTGCAGAATTGGTTGATGTTGGTCACAGTAGTGGAGCAGAGGAGGGGGGACTCTAGTTCCCTCACTCTTTGAAGGGTAAGGGCTGACCCCCTCCAATTTCTTTACTAGAAATCGTTCAGAACGTGTCTCCGACGATCTAGAAACCCAAAAGCTTCCGGGGCCTAGGCAGCCCCTGGACCCTCACCTGATGTCCTTGGAGAGTTCCCCATCTGCAATTGCTTCCGTCGTTTCTGTAAAGTTAAAGGCAGAGGAATGCGTCTTAGTGCTTCTCTAAATTAAAACTCTCCTGGGCAGGATACTCCCGAACCTGCCTTTAACACCCCTAACTTGCTTCGCTCGTTGCGATTTCCTGCACCCGGCGCGGATTCACTAAACTCGGGAACCACTTCTGACCCTCCCCTTTAATGCATTGAATATTCCTGTTATTACATTAAATATCGATCAAACGGAATATTTATTTTTTTTAAACAGTTAGGCGGAAATTATCTTAGAAACAAATATAGATTGTCTCATATTATGACATATAAAAATAGTTTGCAAGAAAAAAAATATAGATTGTCTCATATTATGACATAAATTATTATATAAATATTTTGCAAGAAAAAAATATCCCCCCCCCCCATGAAATCAAATGGTCGCTCCCCAATGAAATGTTGTATTGTTTGTACAGATCAGACGTTGTATTGTATGAACTTTTATTTTATTCTCGAACAATACGGTTAACGATCTTGAAAATAAATAGTTTGCATGAGTCAAGATTAAAATTGTTTCTGATTCATCGTTTCCCTTCCTATAAACCTCAAAATATCTCTCAATTGAATTTAGAGGACGTTTCGACAATACGTTTGTTCTTAGCTTTGCTTGATAAAGACGCTAGTATTGAAACGTTGCCTTCATAATGAGGAACCTCGTCAGGGGCAGACAATCACTGCTAGGGACGCCACAGACAAGAGATCCGGAAGTACCTCGCGCAGGGAAATCAATCAAAGAATCCACGATCGCTTTCT
>JAUELE010232918.1:0-11935 GCA_031471655.1 Diodora aspera
CTCAATGAAACCTATATTATTTATGTCCAAAAAATTCAACAGTTGCAGATGTAACACATCAGTGCTTTTGTGTTATACATATACCAGCTGAAAAAAATACATATTTTTTTTCTGATGGAACTATTAGGTCGTATCACTTCCAAACTTGCGCCACGAGCTCCCTCGATACCACTCGGATTATTCCGTAAAAGCCTATACGAAATCGGACCTTACCAGTTCCGATTGTCATTCGGCCGCCATGCGTAAATTTTCCGCATGTCGGGTCTCTAGGCGCATACGAGTCCTCTGATAGGTCACGGAAAGACACGGAAAGAGACGAGTTGCTATGATTGCTGAACTCAACTGGCGAAATTAAGTAGTACATGGCTGAAAGAGGCCCACTATAAATCTAACAAACCAACCCTTTTATAGCCTCAAAATAGGCCCCGCCAAAGTGGCCTCCAATTAGGCCCTGCTGGCCCTAAATCCGGCCCTGGTTCAAGCTCAAGGGTAAGAAGTATAGGGTTTAACAAAATATTCACTTTCAAGCTGACATTAATGTTAAGAGTTGTCTAAAATTAGGACCGTGTATACATTAATTTTCTCATTAATTGTGAGTGAATGTGCAGCTACCCTGTGAGCAGGTCCTTTCATCAGCCATGTTTGATTCCAGGGGTTTCCAGTCGCCTAATGTTTCAGTGGCAGCTGGAAGACAACGCCTGCTTGGCAATGACTCAACAGAACAGATTGTTCAGGTCGAGAAGCTCTTCATCCACGAGAACTATGCTTTTGTGCCTAGCCGCGGTTCCGACGTTAGCCTTCTTAAACTGGAAACACCATTGAACATGACGTCGCACGTGCAGCGCGTGTGCCTGCCTTCCCAACCTGCAGTTCCTGGCACCATGTGCTACATTACTGGCTGGGGAAAAACAGACGGTAAACCGAAGTCATTGCTCAAATATACGCTATGCTAGAAAATAAGGGATATTGTGATCATCTAGACCAATCGTAGCTACTCGTCTCTTTCCGTGACAGGCAGAGGACTCGTATGCCTCTCGTGACCCGACAAGCGAGAAAATCACGCATGGCGAAGGAATGACAATCGGAGTGGGTTGTTTCCGATTTCATATAGGCCTTTACGGATTAAGCCAATTGTTACCAAGCGAATTCGTGGCGCACGTGTAGAAGTGATACGACCAAATAGTTCCATTGAATTTACTATTTATTAATTTGGTCGGATGGTCATTTATAACGCAAATGTGCTTATCTGTTAAGTCAGAAATGGTGGGTATAACATTTATTTAAAAATTCCCAAATATTATCACGCGAAGGCGCAAAGAAACAATTCAGAGTTATCTTTCCCTACATTAGTTTTCAAACTAGTGTCTTCCTGTACTCGCTTTGCGATGGACTGAGATTGGTCCTATCAAAATGGCGAGGAGAGGTATACGAGTCCTCTGCCCGGTCACGGAAAGAGACGAGTAGCTACGATTGCATCAAGGCATATCTTCTGATCTATATGGTATTGGAAAAAGGAAATATGATCACATCTGCCGGAAAGCAGACTGGTGGCTTCTAATGGTTGGTGTGATTACGTGTGATTTTATCAAGATCAAATTATTGCAGGTCTATCGACGCCATTTTGATATCCAACATGGAAACACAATTTAGTTTTATTCTATTTATACTGTAGTTCATCTAATCTCTAAAAGCATTCCAATAAGAGGGTCAATTTGGACAGGAAGACCCTGCCTATTGTTTGGGACGACATTGGCAGACGTGTACGTTTGTCAATTTGAAAATCCACACACCACTTTCCATAAGAGCGTTGCCAGTACTGATGTCAATGGAACGGAATGAGCCAACCTGGCATTAGTCGACTGACCAGAAGCACCTGGGAGAATTCGTACATATCTGGCTGACAGATGTGGTTTCACCTGATACCAGGGGTGTTGGCTGCAAAATTCAGTTTTCAGATCGACTCTCGAACTCTTTAACGGTCACCTAATCAGACCAACCATCAGATAAATCATCATGCTCCATATATTTGCCAATACTATCACCATATCACGTTCAAATGTGGCATTGGGGGGGGGGGGGGTATAAATAACGTTGCACAAACCTTTGTCTTATTGAGTACTTTCAGTAATATCAATATTGGATCTTGTAGCTTTATGTAAATCCTATTTTGCACATCCTCGAAATCCAGGACATAATGACTCCGTCAACGTCTGTCATATACCCTTGATGTACTCCTATTCACCACGGTCGTTTTGTGTGCATGGAAACTCCAAATCTGCTAAATATAGACAACCAATGAAATGTCGCATTCAACGATAACTCTTGAAAATTTATACACATAACGTCTTTATTTCGCCGAGTGCTAGGAGAGACGCGCCACATGATTGAACTCAAGCTTTCGTTATGGAAGCTTCACTGATTGGTTGGTCAAAACGCCCGCGTCGAGGCGATCTTAGTGAATGGGAGTGATTCCAGGGTATATTACGGACGTTGGCGGAGTCATTATGCACTCGATTTCGAAGATGATTTTTGCAACATTAAGTCTTATACAAAGTTAAATATTCAATGACAAAATACACGTCTTGGTGACGATTTTGACTGCTGGCGGTTTTGATGGTAACCCTTGTAACTATGATTGGATATACTTCTGATGTCATTATCCTGGAAATCTTTATCTGAAGTAAACAACACTTGCTGCTCGAATGAACTGCAACAAGCCAATGTGCCTGTGTTGGCGGCCTCTGTCTGTAATCAAACAGACTGGTATAACCACAGGATTCGAGGGGACATGCTCTGTGCTGGGTATGCGATCGGTGGAACGGATGGATGTCAGGCAAGTTACTCTTGGCAGTGATATGTGTCATTTATGGAAAACAAGAAATAATTTCAGTGTGAAAAAAACTCCCAAACTGGTTCAAAATATAGCCTGACGTTTCAAACACTCGGTTTGAATATAGTAAACGCACTTAGAAACTTGACACTTGTTTACGTGACAATGGAAGTACTGTGTGCAAAATTATAAAAATAAATTTTAACTAGAATATGCTTCTATACTGCCGGGCAAAAGAAACGATACCAAATGATTTCAGTTGTTTTCCTTACGTCTTTATGTCATAGCTGATTAAAAGGATGGTTGGATTTGAACGAGTGTAATTTGATTGACATCATGTCGTGGATAAAACTTCCTAATCTCGAAGGGATATCTTTTGCATATTCAACGTAATTGTGAATTTATTTAGTAGCCCCTAAAAAATCATGGTGTCGTTTCTTTTGCCCTGCAGTATATATTCCGGATAACAGTACAGAAGAATACACACATTGGTTACGCCATCAATGTATTGGACAATAATATGTGTATATGTGTAAAAATGTTTTGTAACTTTTGTATTTGGATCTGAATATTATAAAATGAGTTGTTCCTACATGTGTATATATGTAAAAGTGTTTTGTACCTTTTGTACTTGTATATGGGCATATGGCCTTGTGTACAATAACCTTTTGATTGATTGAATACACACATTGATTACGCCATCAATGTATTGGACAATGATGCAGGACCCTTCAAGAACCCCAAGTTCACACTGATTGCAACAGAGGACGTCAACAACGAGTGAGGAGGTCGTGATGGCAAGGGCACGTTTTCTCGTGGAGTGGAAAACATTAACGGGAAGTCGTCACTGTTGACCAACGAGAGCTTTCCCAAGATCTTGCAAGGTCTGGACTTGATACATTTGCTGTCGCATGCGTCGTCCTAGTTCATCCCAAATGGGTTCAATCGGGTTCGAGTCTGGGGAACGTGAAGGCACATCTTGACAGGAAAACCGACTGTACGTAAAACGTTGCTCGTCGGAAGTGCGGTGTTGGGCGAAGCGTAATTCCTAGACCATGTTGCTGCATGAAGACAGGACCAGCGTCAAAATTTGATCGCGATACTGTGAGTGTCGAAATATCCTAGAAGACAATCAACTGATATCGAGCATTGACACAAAATGCTACTCAAATCACCCTATTTTCCCATATAGAAAATGAAACCGACGGTTAAATAACCTGTAGATTACAACAAAGAAAAAACATATTATTTTTCAGGGTGATTCGGGAGGTCCTCTTGTATGTCACCTGGACGGTAGATGGCAGCAGGAAGGAATTACGTCATGGGGGGTTGGATGTGCAGGTATATATCTTGACAATATTTCTTTTTATAGTAGTAGCCATCCTCGAAATCCAGGGCATATGTGACACCACCAACGGTCCGTCATACGCCCTGGATGTACTCCTGTTCAACATTGTCGTTTTGCGAAAAGTCCAAATCTGCTAAATCTGGACAACCAATGAAATGTCGCATTGACTGCCCGAGAAGTAACTCTTGATACATTTAAACACATAACGTCTTTACCTTCGGCTAAAAGTCGGCATTTTTTAAGGCCCCTCTGTAGGGCCTTATCGGGGTCTTTATATATATAACGTCTTTACTTCGCCGAGTGTTAGGAGAGACGCGCCACATGATTAATAGTTAAAAGTCAGCTTATTTTACGTCGCCTTTGCACCCATTATGGAGGCTATATCGGCGACGAACACATGATTGGACGCAAGCTTTCGCTGTGGAAGCTTCACTGATTGGTCAAAACGCCCACCTCGAGACGATCGTCTTGAATAGGAGTGATTCCAGGGCATATGATGGACCGTTGGCGGAGTCATATATGGCCTGGAGTTCGACGGTGCGTAATAACATCAAATAAATATTATAGTAAAAAAAAACCAACCATAACAGTAGTGTAACAACAAATGTTACATTTGAATAAGTTTCTTTATTCTTGTGATGCGATGTTCTTGCAGTTGCGAGCGTCCTTTCAAGATGTTTATCTGAGATTAGCTGCAAAAATATCAATGCAGCCACATATATAAATAGTTTTAGGTAGACCACATTCGGTCCAAGGCATTACAGTTAAAAACTCGAATGAATTGCACATATAGAAAACGTAGTATGTATTCAAAGTCGACGAAGATTAGTTTTACGGTCTGTGTAACTCGGATATATGTACAAATATGCAATATATGCATTCGAAAGCATTTACCTACTTCGTATGTTTTGCATCACACATACATCAGAGGATCATCTTATAATATTACACTTTCAGCTCCAAAGCGACCTGGATTGTACACGAGGGTATTTCAGTACAAACGGTGGATCCAGGAGACCATTGCTGAAAATATGTTTAGTTGATGGCTTGAAATGAACTTGTCACTACAACAGCCATACACGCTGTAGAAATAAACATGACAGCAGATGATTTATGTGTGTACCTTAATGCATAAAGACTTGAAGTCATTCTGTAACTGGTGCTAGAAAATGAGTTGGATTGAAATGATGTTTTACAGTATGACCAGAAATTATTGAGAATTTAAAAATTGTCAAATTTTCAAATGTTTTCTCATTATTCACGTATTAAATTTGGATATTAGTACAACATATCTCTCAGCTTAAAAACCAGGTGAACACTTAATATTTTGTCAAATCAACATGGGCAGCAATACGGGCTTCAAGTCGGCGGGGCATACTATTGATCAAAGAAGTTGGAAAGTCGTGGTTCATGCTGTCCCAATATCGGCCCACCTCTTCTTTAATTTCAGCAATATTTGTCGGATGTTTTTGTTTATACTGTCGTTCATAAGCCCCCAAACATTTTCTATTAGATTTAGGTCAGGGCTGTAGCTCGGCCACTCTAAAAATTTCACATTTTGGGTCCGAAATCAGGCCTGAGAATGCTTCGAACGGTATTTTGGGTCGTTGTCCTGTTGGAAAATCCAAGAATTTCCATAAACACTTGAGCAGATGGAAGTAAATGTTCCTCGAGAATATTTGTGTACAGCTCACTGGTCATATTCCCTTCAAATACACACAGAGGCATTGCCCCTAACACAGATATGCCACCCCACAAGTGAAATTTCGGAGTGTACTTGGGACGCGTATACAAAGGTTTTTCAGTTGTTTTAGTTCACAATGTTTGTGTATTAAGGAACAGCCATACGGAACTTTCATCTGACAAAATAACATTATCCCAGTTAAAATTTCTGTGCTCTGAACACCAGTTCAACCTTCGCTCCTTTTGTTCAGGTTTCATGGTCGGTGATGGAATTCCTCGACTTTTCTCCCAACCTATTGCATGCAGCTTAGTTTTAACTGTCTCTTCACAGACAGCCACAGTTCCTCTATTAATCATATCCAGTCGCAAGTTTTCTTGTTTTTAGAAACAAGAATACCGCGCCGCATCCTGTCACCGACTGTCAACTTTCTGGGCCTACCTGTACCTCTCTTGTGCTCAATGCCGTCTTCACTTACAATATTTTCCAAAACACGATAAACAGTGGACCGAGGGATACCTGTTCCACTTGAAATCACTTTAGCTGATCTGATGTCTTTGTTATAATACTCTAACATCAACTTCCTCTTCTCTAACTCAGCCTTTCTGACGGTCACTGACAATGACGTCTGCTGGCATGTAAACAAAGGGGGATAACTCTTGACAAACTAATGAAATAGGATTAACTGAGTTACCTCCCTTGAATGAAACCAAGCACTTGATAGCTGGTAAGTGTTTTTCATACCAAAGATCAACTTCAACACATTTCTAAAATTCTCAATAATTTCTGGTCATACTATATAATCTCGGATAATACAACCCAGTGAGATGAGCAGAGGTGCCTACTGCTGTCCTGGGGCCGTGAGACCCGGACTGGAGACAGACATGCCCACTGGCATTGAGATGTTTTGGGGGCCCAAACCAGCCCTGGTTAAATGACAAACAAGATGAATGAAATGAGATGAATTAAGAGCCTCATACTACCAATAATGTCAATCAGATATTTCTGTCATTTCAAAAACCATGATCATTACCAGCTAATTTCATTTTGATGCCTCAGGGCTCGACAATAACGGTTGCCTGATTGCCCGGGGCAAGCAAACATTTTATTCGGGCAAGCAAAGTTTTATTCTAGTTGCCCGATCGGGCAAGTGAAATTCTGGCTGCATGATACACGAATACATACAAATTTGTCGAAACAATTCTCGAATATCGAACACTGGCAGATTGCTGGGCTGACCCGCTAACCACTGTGCCATCCCACGCCCCGTTTTGAGAATTAACCTATAGATCAAGGAAACAAGAGCCTCCGTAGATGGCATATGCCCGGCACTTACAACTGAGGTATTACCCAAAAATTTTCAAAGTTCAACTTGTTTCCACAGAAAATGGACAAAATATAAATTTTAGAAAGTCGAAACTAGCTAAAGGCACCAGTTCACCACCTGATTTAACTGTATACCAAGTTTCGTGTAAATACCTTAAACGGTTTTAGAGTTCTGGCTCGGAAACTAAGGCTACCCTAAAATTTTCAAAGTTCAACTTGTTTTCACGGAAACGGAAAAAATATAAATTTCAGAAATACCAAACTAGCAAAAGGCACCAGTTCACCACCTGATTTAACTGTGTACCAAGTTTTGTGTAAATACCTCAAGCGGTTTTATTAGAGTTCTGGCCCGGAAACGAAAAAGCTCACGGACGAACGGACCGACAGACGCCCGCACCCACGACAATATCCCCCCGCATTATATGCCAGGGGGATAATAACAGGATCACATGTTGTATAACGCCAATGGTTGTGATTGATTCTGAGCATGTACAAATGATTTCAGCCGGTTATCATGGCCTGTAGTGGTCACATTGTCCACCCATATGTCAGCCGCTCTGTCTAATGTGTGTGCATTATAAGGGTAATTAGGATACAGATGATGAAGGATATTTGGTACACTATCCGTGATCTCTTCTTGTTTCCATCGGTATGGGAACTAGACTGACTGCAGTCTCCGAAATTTTGTTTCTTTTTTTAAATGTATTTTGCATAGAGTATAATCATTATATTTATTGTAGAGAGCCTTGTGTCTCCTCGGCTGAATGCCTGTAATCAGCTATCCCTAGACTTGCATTTTTATAGACTTGCCAAGTCTCTTAGGAAAAAAATTACAGGGCCTGTCAGACAGACTATATGGGAACCTGTGCTTCATTTCATCTTTTATATCCACCCCCTGGGGCTTCCGGAGAGTGGCGTTGTGTCACTTGGAAAGAATAGAACCCTAATAATCGAGTGATAGTAGCAAGTCCATCTCATTCAAGAACTAATTCGTTTCCCTTTGTGCACGTTCCACACCACGGTGTGATATGGCTGAAATATTGCTCTTGCAATGTTAGACATCATCCCATCTCTCAACTCAACTGAAAAATGGTGGGCTTTCAAAATGGGTCAGTGAACCCTGTTTCTTTAGTAGGTCATCTGAAACTGTCCAAAAGGTTTGGCCAGTGGAAATCTTCATGAGCCATGGCAAACATAGGATGAGCCAAGGATCCCTAAATATCAGTGTTTGATGAAACTGATAATTCTGTGAACTGCTCATATAGGGACCCATCCAAATTAACGGTTAGATTAAAGTTGGATACGTGCTCTCAAAAGCTACAATACTATCCGTATGAAATAAATAACTGTAAATCATACAATGTAAAAGTGAATGCCTAACTAACTAGCGCCGTCTTCCCAGCGGATGGGGACGGATTTATTTTCTACTTTCAAATAGCCAGCCTCATTCCGAACCTTTCTCTGACGGCTTGCCGAAGAATGTTCTGTCGATTTCTTCATGCTATCCGAAAATGAACCAAATGCAATTTTCTAAGTTTAACGTTTCCAAAGGTTAACGGATAATTTCAAATTTCTGTCGGAAAGTTCGGAATGCATTTTTTTCTATTTTATGGCATGGGGGTCACAAAATAAATGAGGCTATTCGCGAGGCAGTAAAACAGACAAACATACCATAGCTTTTGTATTTTATGTCGTATTTGTACATAATTTTATGCATACAAATAGTTCTACAAGTTGATTTTTTAAAGCAAACACTGAGTTTGACCTAGACTAATTATTAGTCTCTGGAATATTATTATTAAAAACTGTAATTTTTTTTTAATTCTAAAGCAGACCAGAGACAAGCTTAATTCCAGAATTTGGTTTTATCTAGACTTGCTAAACTGAGGCTGGCATTGGATAAAATTAGTTATTCAGCCTCTGTGAGACAGACAAGAGATCAACCTATGAGGTTCTTTTCCTCCCATGCTTGCATCGATGCATGGTCACTTTTGTTTGAGCAAAATCAGTCTCCATGCTTGACAAGTTAAGGTGACGCTGATCTCGGATTGTAATTGGATGGGTGACCAGCTAGTCGCGAAGCTCTCTGGCCTTCAAGGGTTAGCCCTACCTCACACTGTGACATGGACAATGTCAATGTTGTCACTTCGGGCAAGTGGTTGTCATCATAATTGCTGAAATTGGGTACCTAGTCAAGGAGATTCTAATGTAATGTTCACCTTCCAAGCATGCAACAGCAGCTAAAGTTGTATGCTTGTCTGTCTCCCCGACCCTAGAGAATACAAGAAAATGGAGCCTGTCCAAGTCTAGATATTTAGCAAGTCTACAACTTCTCAACTCTCGCAAATTAGGTATATCTCTGGGCTTCTTTTCTCACTTTATTTTTTTTTTTTATTTTTTTTTTTTTTCGGTATTGTGAACATAATTTTGTAGATTAAGCTTAGTTCTGGGACTAAATGTTAGCCCAGGTTATAAATAGCTTGTACATTGTTTCAATGACCATAATAATGTGGGCATGCCATGATTATGCACCTGGTGAACAGTATGGCACTATATAAGCGTCATTAAAGTATATTATCATCATTATTACATAAATAACCTAGATGACTTCTCAGACTGATTGAAAGTGTGGGATTTGAAACCATAATCGGACCACAGCCGAGACAACCACACTATTCCAAATTCAAATTTCTGCCAGTCTATTTAGGACAAACTGATCTACGCCATAAATTATATTTTGAGGAATTTGACTTTAACTGTCATCAATATTCAGGATGGGCTGACATTTCCTCATCTTTCTCAGTACCAGCCTCCTGGCTAGACATTCTGAATCCCTCTTTTAATTAGAAAGTACGCCAGTACAAGAGTCCTATGTCCACACAGCTAAACAAATACAAAAGCACTGTTCTATTTCCGATCGCAGAATGGAGAGAGACGCTTCCGCTTATACGACTAAAGTGCTTACAGGCAGATCAATCACTGCACTTGTACACTGTGGCCGAAAATCAAGCATATTCAATTCCATCAGATGCTCAGTTATGGATCCATAGATTAACACAGCACTTACCACAAAAGGTTTGGTGAATCTACCATTAGTTTCAGGCTCTGGATAAAAACTGTTAAACGAAGAATCCCTTATACAAATGCTGGAAGAGACTTTAACAAGGACATTTTTGAAAGACTTTTCTAAACCCTTGACGAAATAAAATTGTGAGTCGGTGATGTACATGCCGCAAGTTTTTAGAGAAGTTGAGCAATTTTTTAATTATGTGAAGGGGATACGAAGGGGATAAAACTATAGTCAGTGATTTTTACCAGACTTTTATACAATGTCACCAGTATATCACCTTGGGTTGATTTCGGTAGAACAATAGAGCTAGAAATTAACTCGCCACTGTGCCGTGACACTGCTTTTTGAGAAGCAAAATTTTGTAATCCCTAAAAGCTTTCGTAAACAAGTGTGTTTTAAGCCTTAACTTGAAGGTAAAATATATGCTCAATTTATATTACAAGACATAGCAGCTTGTACAAAAAGCATTTGGTTACTGAGGCCCTATTTCTACCCAAGCTGCACAGCACTCGCAGCAAATATGTCATTCAGGTGGTGCAATCACTGCCAATATGTTCATTCTTCATAACACTCCCCTGATATTTTTCTTTCGGCTCACGCTGTTAGCCGGTCAGTGCACGGCAGTATCATCTTCAATAGCAGAGCAAGCCTTTGTTCTGATCTCTAAATACTTTAATGCTATCGGCTTGTCCAGCTGTCAAAGAAGTGTCTTTCCACCATCAAAAACACTGGACACTGATTGGGAAGATCAAAGCCAACCTACATTACATGATTACTCAGAAAAGAACTTTGGCGGTCCACCAAAGGAAGGACAAAATGCCAGGGACTTGTCTCTTTCAGCCACCAGCGACGGATCACCAGTGAATTTTACGAGATGCAATATTTTGCGTCATCAACTAGCGAATGAAAGCACAGAAGGAGAAGACCCACGGCAGCAGTAATTCAAAAGGGCTTTCGCACCATCAATAAATTATATTGTAGCAGACGCAAATTATTCCTTTTTTCTTTCACATTTCAAGACTCAACTATCAATGAGTTGTCGTCCTCAACTAGGTTAAACACAATCCGCTGTCTGTCACATCGCAATAAACAGGAGCATCAATTTGCTTCATGTAATCATCTTTTGATGGAAGATGCGTCCCTGATATCATTTAATTCACTCCATTGTAAGTACTTCCCAACAGACAGTTTTTGCTGGGCTACAAAATTGCCCGCCCTCCGAACTCAGGGGATGCACATTTCCTGGTCCCTGAGAAATCTTTTGGGTCTCAGAAAATAAATAAAACATATAATGTAGGACCGGCAGTTGCTAAAAATAGATAAGGAAATAAGAAATAACCCCTTCACAGACAGGCTTGTACTTCTAAAAACTAAAACAACCAAGCTGTTGACCTGTTTGTTAGAAAAATTTCTGAAGTAACTGGGTACCTGGTCGAAGAGTGATGGCAATGTGAAAGTTAACCTTCTAGTGCCTAACTGGCAGCTTGGGTTGTATACTCCCCTGGGAGTTGACGAATGTTGTGGATGGTACATTGTTCCAGTGTCTGGGGTAATAATGTTGAGCGCTTTGAGCATGCTTCTGTATGGATCATGTGCAATATAGGTGTATATATGTAACTGCAGCGTGTGAAATTAAGAAATAAACTTGAGGGTCATTGTGACTCCCTTGGACCAAAACTA